>WKFP01014841.1:1209597-1310526 GCA_011057875.1 Pterocles orientalis | reverse complement strand
AGCCTTCTGGTGTGTCAGCCACTCCTCCCAGTTTCGTATCATCAGCAAACTTGCTGAGGGTGCACTCTATTCCCTCATCCAAGTCGTTGATGAATATATTGAATAGCACAGGTCCCAATACCGAACCCTGGGGGACTCCACTAGATACAGGCCTCCAACTAGACTCCATCCCATTCACCACAACTCTCTGGCTTCTTTTCTCCAGCCAGTTCACAATCCATCTCACTACCTGATCATCCAGATCGCACTTCCTCAGTTTAGCCACAAGGATACTGTGGGAGACGGTGTCAAATGCTTTTCTGAAATCAAGACAGACCACATCTACTGCTTTGCCATCATCTATCCACCTGGTAATGTCCTCATAAAAGGCTATCAGGTTGGTCAAGCACGACTTCCCCTTGGTGAAGCCATGTTGACTGCCTCTAATGACCTTCTTATCCCTGATATGCCTAGAGACAGCATCAAGAATAAGTTGTTCCATCACCTTTGCAGGGATGGAGGTGAGGCTGACCGGTCTATAGTTACCCGAGTCCTCCTTCTTGCCCTTTTTGAAGACTGGTGTGACATTCACTTTCCTCCAGTCCTCAGGCACCTCCCCTGTTTCCCATGACTTGCCAAAGATGATGGAGAGTGGCCTAGCAATGACTTCCGTCATGTCCCTCAGCACCCGCGGGTGCATCCCATCAGGACCCGTGGATTTATGGGTGTCCAGATTACTTAATTGCTCCTTAACCCAGTCTTCATCTACCAGAGCAAACTCCTCCTTTGTTCTGACTTCCTCTGGGGCTTCAGGGGTATGGGACTCTTCAGGAAAGCTTCTGGCAGTATAGACAGAGACAAAGAAGTCATTCGGTAACTCTGAACCAATAGTATAATAAGTACTTACCAACATAATTACTTTACAGTTTGTGTTTGTTACTTATCAATGAATAAATTCTCTACATTTACTTGGCATGATGGTTATTGTGTTAATATCTATGTGAGATAATGATTTCAGGCAATTTGAGGGCTGTTCACTCTGAGATCCAACAACAGCATCGTGATAAATGTATTATTGCACTCTAGATTTCATTGCATCACTAAATTATGTGTTTGGGTCACTTTCAGCAGAGAAAACTCAATTCAAACAACTATTTATTTCAGTTGTTTACTGTGATGTAAATGTAGATGAGACAATATTCCATTTGTAATCTACTACTAAACAGGAAATCTGTGCATCCTACATCATTAGGTATATGAACACATTGAGGTGCTGGAGCACATCCAAAGAAGAGCAAGGAAGCTGATGAAGGGTCTAGAGAACAAGTCCTGTGAGGAGCAGCTAAGGGAACCGGGGTTGTTCAGCCTGGAGAAAAGGAGGCTGAAGGGAGACCTTATTGTTCTCTTCAACTACACGAAAAGAAGTGGTTCCAAGGTGGGTATTGACCTCTGCTTCCAAGTAGCAAGAGGTGGAACAAAAGGAAATGGCCTCTAGTTGTGCCACAGGAGGTTTAGATTGGATATTAGGAAAGATTTCTTCACCAAAAGAGTTGTCAAGTATTGGAACAGGCTTCCCAAGGAAGTGGTTGAATCACCACCCCTGAAGATATTTAAAAGACATGTAGATGTGGTGCTAGGGGACATGGTTCAATGGCAGACTTGGCAGTCATCAGTTAGCGGTTTGGCTTAAAGGTCTTTTCCAGCCTAAAGGATTCTATGATTATAAGGTACCTTTACTTGTAACAGGCATCAAAGGCCATCAACATGTGTAAAAAGATTTGTGTGTAAACAGTAAAATGGATATACAGATGTGAAAATAGCAGATGAGAATCCTTTCATACACAGAAAGGTGTGACCATACAATTCACTACTCAGCAAAGCTATGTTATTCTTCAATGCAAATGGGCTCAGGGACTACAGGTCCATAACTACAGATCCCTATACCTAATTCCCATCGAGATTTGCTCTTTGGAAAAAGATGCACATACAGGCATCACAGGATACAATTCAGAGCAAATCTCAAATCCCTTAAAAACAGTTAGGCAAAGGAGGGCATTTTTTAATACCCTCTTTAAAACCATGTAGGACAGCACTTTGTAATGTATTACCTTGATTTCCATTTTAAACTTCAGCATGAGTTCCTCTGGATGGTGGCTCTGTCTCTTCAGAGCATGCTGCAGGGTCTTCTGGAGGGTTCCAGTAATTATATAGTTACATAGAATAAACATATAACCCAGTAAGTCTTGTATATTAGAAACAGTCGTTTTCTCAAAGAGGAGTTCACAACTTTCTTCCTTTCCCTGCCTAAATCACCAAGACAAGGTTTTGTGTTGCAGAATCACAGAAAAAGCAAGCCAAATGTTTGAAAAAATATTTTCTACTCGTCCTCTCTGAAGAGCAGAATGTTTTAAATTCATGCAACGGATATGCTGAAGTTTTCTTCAAACGGGCTTAATTCTTTCTGAATTCTGCATTTGATGCTGCATTCAGTGCATGGCTGCCAAATCTGGGGAGATTCTGGGTGTGTACACCTTCGACACCCATTGAAATATTTAGATACAATATACGAAAGACACCTGATTTTCAAAATGACAAAGACACAAAAGAAAAGATGAACAGTGCGATATAAGCATGGAAACTCTATGTTTACGAGACATGATCCAATATTAAAATTCGTGTAGCAATGTGCATTTCAATGAATAACTAAAGATGTTTCATGGGATACCTTATGGCAGGGCAGCAGCGTGCATCTAAATGCCTTTTGCTGGTGTACTGTGTTTTCCTATATTCAAAAAGTGACTTGGCTGAGGATAGTCAGGCTTCCCTGAACTCACAAGGGGATTTCTCACCTGTCAAGGCTACATAAAGACAATCCCTTTTAATCCAGTTGGGGATTTCCCCTCTCTGGATACAATCAAACACAATTTTCTCAGTTTCAACATTTTCTAAGTCAGTCTTTGCTTTCCCAAGATTTCTGAAAAGCTTCATTGAGAGCTGCATCCTGTCATTAAACAAACAAAAAAAAAATCAAACAAAAAACCCCAAAAAGTTTGTAAGGAACTGGTTACTTAAACCACAAGAAAGATCTAATTATCAAGAATATGAAGAAGAAACATCTTGTAAAAATGTAGGAAGAAAGATATGTTCGTGTTGTAGCATTGGCTTACCAAATAAGCTTATTTCAGCATATTTTACAATACACTGGATAAAACTTGCATAAGCCCGCTAAGCTGAAACATTTTCCTCCTTTTCCATCTGGTGTTTTTAACTTCCCTGATTTCTTTCTTAATATAAATGTAGATTCTACTTTTTTTTTTTTTTACCCCAAACTATGCATGAAAATTACAGTAGCATTCTTTAAAATGTATTTTCTCTCTGTGAAAACAGCTCACTATTTTTCTGTATTATTTCTATCTTTGCTTTTTTAACTATCCAATATACCTTTTGTCATCAATAGGTTCATTTCCATAAAATACTTCATAGGACAGAATGTCAGCCTGAGCGCGACGAAAAGCTTCTTTCCGATCAGCCCTTTCATCCTCATTCTTCCGTAAAAGCTGAGTGATGTACTGTTGTGCTCCAGGGGCATCACAATATATGGTGTGAACCTACCAGGGATCAAAAATTAATATCATGTTTTCTGTAAAGCTGACGCATCTATTTGTAATTAATGTAGCTCACATAACAACTGGAAGGAAAGAAAAACATGCTTTTTCCATGATGCCATTCTTGTGCTTCACTAATTTATCTTTCAAAAAAATGCTAAGTAAGGATTGTGCAATTTGGTCTAATCAGTTTTCTGTAGTCTGACTTTCAGTGGGTTCTTTATGTGTTATTCTGAAAATCTCACCTCTAGCCTTTAAATCAATGTATACAAAATAACTTTCCTAACTTTTTAAATACAGTAATTACAATAAATAAAACTGCACTTTTTTCATTATTGAACTTTTTAGAAAACCCAGTAAATACTTTTTCATCTTTGCAGTAACTGAGTTCTTACCTTTTTGACAAGAGTTTTCAAGAATATTAGAACTTCAATTTGAGGTTTTGTTGCCTTGTTATATCTTCTTTCACTTTGTAGGAGCTCAGTGACTTCTCTCTCTCGTTTCTGTAAAGATTCTTGTATCTTTTGCAGCATGATGTGTGCTTGCCGAAGACACCCGTTTTCTATTGACCATTCAGGTTTCTCTTCTTCATTAGCTACCTGGGGGGGTGGGAGGGGGCAACAAAGGTAACTCTTATACACTAGCTCAGGGTCTAGATTTTCATTCCTCCATATGAAATTGCCAACATTTTCCAAAGTAGAGAAAAATGTAGAAAAGCAAAAGAAATATCATATAAGAAGGGCTGCTTGGTTCCAACATTCAGAATATAGTTTTTATAATCTGAAGAAGTAGCTCCTTAAAGGATTTTGTAGTAACACACTATCTAATATCATAATGAGAACAATAGCACTCTATCAGAGATTCCAGGACAATAAGAATTTTTTTCATTATTGTGGTGTTTTAACCATTAATCACCAATTTATCATTCACAAGTGTTTTATTATGAGTTGGTCCCACAGTTAACTTCAGCCCTTCCTAGATTCATCCTGATTGCCTTTGGACTACCGCAATAATCCTAAAACCAACCAGTTATTTTTCTATTTTTGTGCTCACTTGTTCTGTTTTTAATTGTGAAACCACTGACACATCTGCTTTTTCTTCTTCTGTCTTCTCAGGCTTTTGCTGAAGAATTTTTATCTGGAAATTCATGAGGTCATGCACTCTTTCCACATATAGACCGATGTTGTGAAGTTCCTGCAAAGCTGAATTGAAAACAAGAAAAACAGGTAAGAACAACTTCAATATTTCTAATATGCTGTTCCCGGAATATCATCGAGGCAGGCCAAGTCATCTCCCTTTATAAATCAAGAATTTACAATGAACTAATAAATGTTAATGATCAAAAATTCCATTTATTTGTTAAAAGTCAAAGCATTTTAAAGAGGTCGTGCTTTGTTTTGTGTTAAAGTTCTAAAGGGAAAGCTACAAGTGCCGAAATAAACCTACTCAAAACCAATGTTGACTAATAAGTAAGTACACTAAGGAGTTTGGAGTCATGACAGACACTATTTGTAGCTTCAACATTTCTTTATTATTCCACCCGTAACACAGTACTGCAGTGGAAATCTTATATTGACTACAGCAAGTACACACTTCAATATAAACAGAAAAACAGAGAGGAAAGAAAAATAGAGAGGAAACTCTCTAGCTATGAAATATAAAACTCACTCATTGTGTGCTGGGTATAAAGATAATCTAAGTTTTTATGCAAGTTTTCTAGAATCCAGACCTGCAAGACAAAAAAAGATAACAGGAAATCAATGTTACCAGTTGTCATTTTATTTCCTTGTGAAAAAAAATCAATAGTAGCGAATTATGTTGTTACCACTTTTAGGCACAGCCTACAAAAACGTGTTGTGCAGTAATTGGCTGTTACTAGAAAAGAAAATATAGAAATAAACCAGGGTGCTCAGACTCTAGCGTTTTCACAAAACCGTACTGTACCAAGATAGCCTACGCTTACATTTTCTTTAGCATGTATCCACATTACTGGAACGAAAGAAGACACTCCTGAAACAGTTCAAGAACAAAAGCTTTTGGAAGCACAGTCCTAAGGCAGTCCTGAATAAAATGTTGTGTGTCAAATCTTGCCAGCGTTTTTTGGTCTATTAGAAGGTATTCCTTTTTCCTACAAGCCTGAGAACATTGCATCCTCATCACTTCTTACTCTTTATTATAATATTTTGCTACATTTCATTGATATACAATTATTAAGTCAAAGAATTTGTCAAATCCATTAATTTTCACAGTTTATCAGTCAGTAATGGGTTACTATTGTGGATGACATTGATGAAAGCATTTGAAAAGAGAAAACCCTGGCTTCAAATACTGGTGCTATGCAAAATTCAATCGAAAGCTGGTGCTACATCATTAAAACAAACAAACAAACAAACAAACAAACAACCCATCAGAAACCAAAGAAACCAAACCAATTCCCTGAGACGTTCACTTTGAAATCCTACAGAAATCTGCATTCAGTTTCCTTAATACAAAAAAAATCTGACACCCCCTACCCCCGCCCCACCGTTAGATTAACTACGAACCCCATGAATATGTGTCTTGAAGCAGTGCAACAAAGGCTGGCTGTTAAAAAGCAACGCTGAAGATTTTCAAACTTACAGGAAGACTTGCACATATTACATGGAATAGAACACCACATAGAAGATAACAGCTATCAGACCATGCTCACATATACTATTGGTGTAAAAACCAACAAATTTCTTCCTTTACCCAGCTCTGCAGCCATCTCAGATCTTTAGTAAACAGAAGTTGCATTATTACAGAGAAATTTGGAAAGTCTGAGGAATTTTAAGCACATCACTTTTTCCTGGAAACTACCAAGTGAGGCAGTTTTGCTGCTAGGTCAGTCAGTTACATTTCAGTGTTGTAACAGCTTAGATGAGGTGAAGTTTTTGTTGATCTTTAATGCTAATCGCTAAGCAAAAAAATAACCAATGTGCTTGGTTAATCTTCAAAAGACATGAAATGTAAAATGAGAAAGAGAAATTACAATCTAATATTTTTTAGTGGAAAGAATAATGTCATCTCCACTGATGTTTAAAGGGCAAAAAACTGCTTTGGTGTTCTGAAAAAAAAAAAAGGAAGGTAGGTGCATAGCAGTGCAGTCTTAGCTGATGTAGATGTACATATTTGAAGGCAGTGTGGTTTCCACGTCCCTTAGGCTCCTGGAAACAGCACACACTGGAAATGGTAGTGAGAACACTGTCTAACTCCAAAAATAAAACCCAAACCAGATTTGTTTACCTTTTCTTCTTCCCATTTCTCTGTTTGTTGCTTCATTTGGTGAAGGAGATCTTCCTTCTCTTGCATCAGTTGCCTGTTTCTTTCCCTCAGGCTCTGAAGGCAGTAGAATAAGGCAAAAGAGGTTACAATTTCTACACCACTGCTTCATTTTTCAAAGGGGTCTCTAGATTTTTTTTTTTTCCACACATGGTGAGATGTCATAACACTCAGACCAGGCTTTTAAGTCCTGGGACTCTCGTGCGACAATAACAACTGACCAATTACAATAACCGCACATGACCAGAGGTCATCTGATTCTTAAGACCCTCCCTAAAAGCATGAACATGCTAAACTTTTTCCTCAGTAGCAGAACAGGAGGAACAAGATAAACTTCAGTATCTGTTCATCACTTTTTTTCATAAAAAACAAAGCTATTTTCAAGTGTGTAAGCATAGACAGTACAGGAGAACCACACACTGGGTTTATCAGGGGCCTGAAGATGGGCCATGCTATGAAAACAGTTTTGGAAACATACTGCGTAGCTTTATTCAATTCCAGAAGGAGACAGACATAGTTTTGTATTAATTTCACAAACTGTGTGCCTTCATTTGATTATCCGTCCCTAACAAGGAAACATTACTTACACAGCCTGTACCTGCAACCTCTGGAAGTACCTGCCGTTCTTACCCCCATGTAAAAATGATACTTCTTGGCTACCTTAACTGTATCTTGCCAGTGCATGTCGCTCTTGTTCATCAGCTCTTGGTAAGCTTCTAAAAGGGATTTCAGACCCCTCATCTTCTCTCCATAATGTTTCTTTAAAGTAGTTATAGAACGCTGTTGTATTACAAAATATTATTGAGAAAAAGAATAATGAGTGAAAACAGGAAAGCCAAGTATGATAAAAAGTTTCCACAACAGGTAATGTCTGGTTTACTTTCTTCAATACTTTGTATTGTCTGCAAACATTTCTTATTGATCACAGGAAGTTTGTATTTTCACCCGCTGCAGATTTTGAGCAGAACTTACTGCTAAAGTAATGAATCTTTTCTCTGTTTTTTTCAGAAGTAAAGACCAAAGCCTTTCTGACAGTAGACCAGAATTAATTCACTCTAAACCTAGTTAAGCAATTTCAAAGAAATTAAATTCTGCTCAGAAGACAAAAGCTTGGACCTATAAGATATAAAAGGTACAAAAAAAGTTTCAGCACAGGAAATATATAAACAAAGCAACAAACTTTTATGAGAAATACAAACAAATCAGAAGATTTTAAAAGCACAGATACTTCCAGTGCTTCTATGAATTATTTTTATTTCAGGGATTTTCGTTAATAACACGTTACAGCAGCCAAAACGAAAGAGGTTCCATGAAGAAAGATCATTACAGTTCCTGTGCTTGCATCCATGCCCAGAAGGCATTTCTCTCTTACTATGCATCTGTATTCTCCCTGTTTTTCTCTTCCCCCAGTGATCTACAGAGTCAATTGAAAGTGCAAAATATGACTGTGCAAAGTTTATATCCCTACTGAAGTGCAGAAATGGATATATAGAGATATTGCAATGTTTGTGCAGATGTGATAAACTTAGAATAAGATGAAGTACTGCTCCCTACTGGAGGATACCAAGCCTTTGTACACTAAATACAGGAAACTCTCTGAAGCCTGCTTGCCAGTTTGAAGAGTTTGTTCACCTCCCCTTGGAGGTTCCAGAGGAATTTCTGAATATCTTCTTTCTGTTCACCCAGAATTACTTTTAATTGTATGGAAAACAAATATCTGTATATTGACTAAGTGCCTGTCTTACTCTGGATCAGAAAAAGAGAATGATGTGGCAAATAAGCAGGAAGGTGCAGCAGTGGCTGCAAGAAAAGGTTTCAGAATAGTGTAGTCAAAGATGATGTGAGTAATTTCATGTTTTGGGAAAATTACTGACTAATGGAAAACAGAAATGCTTTCACTAAGGAAAGTGCGGCACTGTGGGGTTACGGTAACAGGACTGGCACCCTGGATCCTCACTGTAACCTTGAAGGGGCTTACAGGTGGAGGGATTCTGCTATTCTGTAAATCTTATTGACAAAATATTGCAAGACTAAAGCAAAGCTAAAGTGCAAAGTGGAGGAGAAAGTACTCACACAGGAAGAGGCCATAAAACTGTCCACCTTGGTAGTGAGGGAAGACAGTACAGCTTTGCACGGGCCTTTACAATAAGGTCATTATTGAGAGGCACAACTTACACATTACGCTTAGCATAAATGTTCTAATCATTATGTCAGTCATTAGAGGAATGTGGCATTTAAGAGAAAAGTTTAGTAACAAATACAGTCCAGAAAAATCTCTGCAACTCAGACAAAAAAATAAAACCAGATTTCACAAAGTTGTAAGATCAAATACACATAAAGATGCATTGACATTATTTCTGGAGTCTTAGGATGGGTGCCTGAATGCAGATGTAAATGTGAATGAAGTAGATTTTATCTCTCTGTGTCACTTTGACTAATGGTATAACACAACAAAAATGTTAATGCTCCAGAAGAATTACCTGGTTTTCTTTCCTTGTATTGTCTAGTTCTCTGATTATCTTCATGTGTTTGTTTTTCATTTGCTGCATGTCTTTTACAATCTGTAGAGGATGACGGAAATTATCAACTCAGAGCATTAGCAACCCCAGTTATAATGAACCATCAAATAATTATGAGCTACTTTTCTCAAAATGACAGATGCAGTATAGTGAAGAGTTTGATCTTGAAAACTGATAAATAGCCAACAGGACTGCAGGCTAAAGCTTTCAGGTTTCAACAACTACAGAATATATTATGTTATTGAATAAAAATCTGTATATTACTTGAAATAGACTTTCTTTTCTAGTCCCATTATTTCATCTCTGCCTCTTCCTTTTTACTGTAATGATCTGAATTGAATACAGAACACTTAGTCATTACAATTATTCTAACGTTCTTGAAATACAGCAAGTGAATCTTATTACTGAGAAAAAAGTGTAGGTAGTGAAGAAGATTGTCTTTTTGCATTTAAGAGTTAGATAACACAAACTGGTTAGAGAATGCACTCAATTTATTTTGTAATGCATTAAAATAATTTGAAAACTTGTATAACTTTAAGGAGAGCTACAGGCATTTTTCATTACTAATAAAAACAGATGTATACATAAAGGACTGGGAAAATTACATTCTTCCTGTTTGAAAATGAGTCTTTGAAGCTTAAAATTGCATCAGGATCCTTAGTGATTTTGTTTTATTCCATTTGTTTCTAATCCAGTCCATAATAGTTAACAAAAGGATAATTCCACTATCTCCAATTTCAGTTTCTCTCTCCACTTTTGACAAACTTGTCTGGTAGGTGCAGTGCCAAATTATACGACACTTCTGTATCTTAAATGAGGCCAAAAGATACTGCTGGATAAATTACAACAATAATGAACATGATTATGTGTAAATTATAGAAAACTAGAGCTTTGAGAGATTTTCTTGGTTTCAGTTCTTCATTTAAGGTTAATATGATGCAGATTTGGCTGACAGTGAACCACTCAGCCCCCCTACTCTGCTCTTGTGAGACCCCATCTGGAGCACTGTGTCCAGGCCTGGGGTCCTCAGCACAAGATGTGGAGCTCTTGGAATGGGTCCAGAGGAGGGCCACAAAGATGATCAGAGGGCTGGAGCACCTCTCCTATGAGGAAAGGTTGAGGGATCTGGGCTTGTTTAGCTTGGAGAAGAGAAGGCTCCGGGGAGACCTCATTGCGGCCTTCCAGTACTTGAAGGGAGCCTGTAAACAGGAGGGGGAGCCACTGTTTACGAGGGTGGATAGTGATAGGACAAGGGGGAATGGTTTTAAACTAAAACAGGGGAGGTTTAGGTTAGAGATTAAAAGAAAGTTTTTCACCCAAAGGGTGGTGGCACACTGGAACAGGTTGCCCAGAGAAGCTGTGGGTGCCCCATCCCTGGAGGCATTCAAGGCCAGGCTGGATGTGGCTCTGAGCAGCCTGGTCTAGTGGTTGGCGGCCCTGCATATGGCAGGGGGGTTGAAACTAGATGATCACTATGGTCCTTTTCAACCCAGGCCGTTCTATGATTCTATGATTCTATGATTAAAACTGAAAGAAAAAATCTCATAATTTCTTCTGGTGGCTGATGCATTATTTTTAAGTCATTGTGGTTGTTAGTATTGATCTACAATAACAAATTAAAACTTTTGGAGTATTTACAAGCGGTTAATTTGAGAGTGAAAAATATCTACCATTTGATACTGTCACAGTTCCAATGATACAAAAGTAGCAAAGCAGCAATGTGGTATTGAAATATATGGTCCTATTTGCCCCCCATTAAAAACACTACTGTAGAAGTAAAGAAATTTTAAGGACACAAAATTAAAAGGTTAAGACACAAGAAAAACCTCTTCTAGGGGAAGACTGAAAAGATCCAGATAGGTTTATCCTTTTCATCACCCCCAGAGCTCTCAGCTGTCTTAACTAGATTGTTACACGTATTTGAACTTGTTTCTCACAGCTGTCTCAGGGGTCTGTAACCTGTACCACAGAAGTCACCACAGAACTTTTTGATGCATATTTAAAAAATCAGAGTACAAGACCACATTTAATGGAATAAATATACCAATAAAATCAGTAAACCAGGAAATGTATATATATGGACACATACACACAGATATTGCATAATACAAAATAAACTAGCTAAGCAGAAAATCCAAAGTTATGCTAGTTACTGGTACCAGAAATATTGCAATAGCAATAAAATATCACACTGCAAGTCAAGAGCCATGTCCAACAATCAAGAAAAATTATGAGAAATGTATGGGAAGGCAAGGGTTTTCTCCATATACAATCACAAGGGAATTCTTTCTCTTTAGACATCTGCTTGGAACAGGCAAACTTAAACAACTTAATATGTGACCTTAACATAAGATAGCATTTCCATTTTAACGTTTGTATTTTTGTGTCAATATTGAAAAGATAGGTGTAGGCTTCCAAATGTGAAGATGAAACCTACTAATCAATAAGACTGTGTGAATCCTATCCATATGATGATGAAAACTGTTATCATAATTCATTTAGTATATCCAGTGAAAAGAGACACTTAATTGGCATTTTTTTGTATTGAAAAATCATTCACACTGGGGCTTTTTTGGGGATGGAGAAGGTGTCCTATTTTTTTTTTTTTTATTTTACCTTGATGATATATAATGTAGCTAACTTGTATGGAATATATGGCACTTCTTTGGGTGTACATTTCTTCAGCTCAGTTGCTTTGTGGTCAGCATCAGAACAAACTCCAGGTGTGTTCAGATGATCTACTGTATAATAAAAATTACTTTATTGACTTGAAGTACAGAACTAAATTGCACAGCAACTCCACATGTACATGCCACAATTTCTTATTAGAGTCATCAAGTATAGCTTTAAAACTTTTCTTTTTTCTGATAACAAAGAAAATGGACCTTTGGGAGAAGAATTTTAGCAATTCTGACTTGCCAGCTTTGATCTATGGACACCATCATACACAGATATGTGGTCTGATAATTACTTGTACTTGACTACTATGATGTTAATTACTTACATGTGTTTATGTCATTCAAATAAAAAATGAAAACTCAGGTTAAAAAAAAAAATATAGAAATATGCTTCCTCTTAAGAATACTAGCTTTTATCACAAGTAAGAACTGAGCACCTTAAAGACTCCTTCAAAACAACCTTTTACAAGTTATTTGATAGACCCAGTTTATATGAGTAGGATATAACATTGTAAAATTTATTTTTGTCTTCTTTTTTGTTGACTAAAACCACATCATTACTTTTTTTTTCCCCTAATCAGATCTCTTTGATTTAACACAGTAGGTGACTTCCTGTTGGAAAATAATTTTGAGTCTTATAATCCTTGACTAAGTATCATAATTAACTAATGTGCATAAGGTCAAAAGACACTGTTTTGATTGTGTGGAATGGTGACTTGTATAAATCCAAGCTATACAACTTCATTCAGAAATCAAAGCTACACAACTTCATTCAAACAGAGCTCACATAAAAGAAAAAAAAAGGAACAACCTTTTTTATTTATTTAACATATTGTGTGTTGCAGAAAACAAGAATAATATTTGCTATATAAATATACCTTTTTCTAGAGGTCTGTTTTCACTCCATCCAACAAGGGAATTCAGAAATGACCACTTGTTTATGTTCATTCTGAACTTGTGCAGCCATGCATTTTGTTCTCCATCTATTAAGAAAATTCAGGTGCTAAAATCAGGTAAAAATCTTTGCAATGTTCTGAATTCTCTTGATTCACTAATTCATTGGATTCAAATGTGATATCTGCTAATCCTGTTGGGACTAAAAGAGTTTTAAATATGTAAAAGGTACACCAAAGAATGAGAGATTGGAAAGTCACTGAGAAAGCTGCAAGCATAAGGAAGAGATAATATTTGTTTGAGGCTTGAACGGTTCCACCTGATCCTGAAAATAGAGATACATTGAATGCAAAGGCTGTACTCCAGACTTCTTTCTCATATTTTGGCAAAATCTTTTCAAATGTAATTTTGAAATATTTCAGAACAAACTGGCTTTTGCCCAGTATCTTTGAAAATAAGAGTGTGTGTGTGTGTGTAGGGGCACGAGTGGATCACATTGTTAGATAAGATATATCTGACGTACGTTTATTAATGAGCACTCTGGATATGTGCAATGCTCCCACTGAGAGAAAACCAACCCAAAACACTCAAAATTAACAACTTCTTCAAGTCCTCTGGTGTGAAAGTAAGAACAGTGTCTGAAAGAAGTCTTCTGACTCTTCTGACTCTTTGAATTGGCTGAAACAATTAACAAAAATTAAGAATTTTTGTTTACTGGGGAAATCCAAATGTACAGCTACCTTTCCTGAGATGCTGAAATAGTATTAATTTACTTCCACAATGCAGTGATTTTCTACAACCAAATATCTGTCTCTTTGCATTGCTCTTATTGGATGTATTTTAACAGAATATACTTTTTTAAAATATAGTCTATCCAGCTACTAGGTAGAATCACCAGATCCTACTCCCATACAGCCATAAAAGTCTTGTTTTTCAAAAGATGGTTTTGATGATCAATAAAATATGTAACCAAATACATATGTGTTGAGTACCATTAGCTCAAATTTTTCTCTCCGATTCCTTATTTTCACCACTATACATTACATGTATATATAGATCCATCTTTGTTCTATGGATTATGTCAGTGGAAGTTGTATACAGAATAGTTACGTCTTAATAGATTTTGACCTCTCACATCTACATCCTTTTGGTTCATATTTGTCTTTCCACCACCTTGAATACTATTTGAAGCCACAGTTATCATTGAAAAAGCCCTCCACTTCACATAATCCTGCTTTTGGAAAACTTCCCACCAGAACATCAATACTTGCAGGAGAAGAGCACAGCATCTACATTTCCATTTAGGATAAAGACCAATCTTAAATTCTTAATGGAAAACAGACATACAGATATTGTTTCTTACTGTTGAAATGACTGCAATGTTCCCTTTCATTCTATAGCAGTCCATTGTGAAGAAAGATGTATGAAGCTTCCATGACTTAATACATGAATGCTAAAAATCAGTCCACACATCTGCTCTTTAGCTTAGCATCTCATAGAGAATGTGACCCCCACAACTAATGAATATACATTTTCACACCACTTTTGTAAGGTAACTCATGCAGAATTCTGTGATATAACATGGATGAGATATCTCTAACACCTTTGTCTTTCTTCTCAATGCTATCAGTCAGATTGGCTCTCAAAATGCATTTAAACCACTACAGTACCTTGCAGTTTAATCCCTCTAGAATGTAAGCTTCACCAAACCAGAGGTCTCTACTTTCTCATGTCATAATTAGAATCAAAGCGTATGGCATAAACTAGGCAGCCATATTGCTGTTTCTGAATAATTGTAACTGTATTTTTTGGCACTTTCTAGAGAGTCTGGTAGGGTGCACTTTGTTTTAGAAGTAACAGATACAGAATACGTAGTGAATTTAGTCCTTATCTGCTGGCTTTGGGTTTAATAGGCATAAAGCCAATAGGTGTCTCTTGTACATGAGAAGCTTAAGGACCACTTCCATCTTCTATATGCTGAATAATGACAGGAACTCTCCCATTTAGTCCATACTCACATTCATCCATACAAGCTATATCAGCACTGATGATGCAATACGGACTATGTTAATGCAGTTCTGCTTCTGTGAGACTACCCTATGGTAACAGGGTACCAATCTTCCCTTTTGTGGAAAACAACGATGTACACTCTTATTCTGAAAACCCGAGGGACAAAGTACTGCTTACCCTCCTTAGGTGCTTCTTCAATCATAATGCTTTTAATCACACATGAAGGATGTTCTTGTATCTCCTCTGAGTAATCAACAACACTGCCTGGTAGAGAAACAGATGAATGAATGGTGGTCTGCAGTTTAGTTTCAGGATCAATTCTTATTGCATCTTCAGGGACTTGAGTGCCTGAATGGATAACTGTTCGCACCCATGCTTCTGGAAATACAAATAAAGTAATTGTTAATTAAATACTAGGACAAAGTATTCAATTGAGAGGCTTGAGAACAGATATGAAACAAGACCAAATTTTTAAGATCACATCCCAAAATGAATTTAAGATAAAAATGGTACAAACTGTCCACTAATTTAGAAGTAAACCTGTATGTGTTTCCTAGAAATTGATCAGAGCGAACCCATAGTTTTGGGTCTTTCTGTCTCATTTGAAATCTAACCATGATTTGGTGATTAATCTTGGTTTGGCTGTTAGATTTAGCTAAATCAGCAAACACATCAAGATCCATGAAATAAAGTTTTCAGAATTCACCATCTTCTACCCTACATAAAACCTGCTAAGTCTCATGTAGTTTCCACCCCAAAACACATCTCAAACATATTCCTCCATGTGCAACTCTTGGCCAGCTTTTGTCTCTGGATCTCTTTAAGATGTCTGCTCTCTTGCTATGATCAATTTCCAGTTTCCACTGTGTCCACGTATTTTTTTTTCTTTTTGCAGAATTTTAGACAAACGCAAAAGATCTATTAGTGGAAAATATTTTATTTTTTTCTTTTCTCTCTTTTTCTTTTTTTCTTTTTCTTTTTTTTTTTTCCCCTCAGCCTCAAAACTTCCATAGAGAAAGACCTTGCTTTTCCAGCTCTTCATGGTATATGGAACAGCTAGACATAAACTCCCAAATGAGGAAGAAAGTAAGTACTTGATTCTGAACCCAAAATACAAAAGGTAGGTCTTTCAGGAAGCAATTTAAGCACATGCACAGGAATTAAAATTTAGGAGGCTACAAGTTTAACAATAGAACTCAAGTCATTACAGAGTTTCCAGCCATCTAGCTACGGGTCTCACCATTGGCAATTGCTCACTGCCTGTCCACATTGCGCTAAAAAGCCCTAAGCCTTTGAAAACTTGGCTTATGCAGACTAAGAAGGCTTTAAAACTACAATACCAGAAGTAACAGAGGTACACAAGAATGATGATGTTAGCAAAGTAATTACTAAAAATAATGTGGACTAGTTGAAGATGTATATACATCTAATGGAGCCGACAGATTGGGAAATGCAGCTTGAGCAGGGACTGTGCTTTCTAAGAATAAAGGATCCTCATCTGACCTTCTTCACAGCTAGAATCGATAATAACATTCATGGCAAAACTCAATTCTTTTGTAATGCTCTCTTCAAAGTATTCCTGAGTTCCTCTTGCATAGAAAAAAAACATAAGAAGTTGAATTATGTTCTTACCTCCCTGGGTGCTTTTCTTTTCAGACTGGAATGTATAGCAGGTGACTACAAAACACTGAAATACAGCACACCAGAGTTTTAAAAATACCACTCACTACTCCACCCTGCAAAATGTTTCACAGATTGCCTTTTCACCCTCATGCCTCAGTGTATCCTGTAACGACTGCAGCTCTCTGTTTTATACAGAAAGTGTAGCTTAAACTTGGATTCACCTCTAGCCTGGACAGCAGGCTCCAATGCCAACAGATTTCTAATTTTATTCTTAATGCTTTACCAGGGTAAATAAGTAGCTATTCCTCTCTTTGTATCCCTTTCCTGCAATAGCTACTTTTTTCTTTGTTATGTGTAAGTGGTAGAAATTAAGACCTTTTTGAGACGTGAAAACAGTTTATCTGTATACCAAAAATCCTAGGGAGAAAACTTTGTTTCATTACAAGATTTTATTACTTCCTCTAGACTGACTAAGTTCAGCAGTGAATTTCTTGTCCATTTGCTATTTCCTCTCCTTAATTACCTTTGCACTTCTAGAGAATCACATTAGCTTTTCATCAACAACAAAAAAGAAACAGTCTTTGCAGTATTCTGTTAGAGAATTTTTTTCTGGTGGTTTTGGGTCACCAAAAACTCAAGATAATTATATAATGTTCAGTTTAATATTTTTAATAATAATAATTGCACTATAACAAAGATCTAGCTGATCTCACTAATCCTTCCCTCCCAGGATCACCTCAGTTGGGAACTTTTTTTATGTTTCCCCAGTCAATTTGCTCAATAGCACTAAGTAGCCAAAGAAACATCACAAAGGTATGTTTCTGTACAGATACCAGATCCTATGGCTGTTTATCCCCTACCACACCAACAAGTAGGTTGGTGCGCCACTAGCAGTTGGGAAGGGACACAGCTGGGACAGCTGACCTCACCTGACTTTCTGGTGGGGTGGTGTGAGTAACAGAGAAAGCCTTTGACACTGTGTAAGCACTGCTCAGCGACAACTGAAACATTGTGTGTTATCAGCAGTGTTTTGGTCACAAATCTATAGCACCATACAGGCTGCTATGAACAGAATTAATTCTATCCCAGACAAAACCAGTACAGCTTCCAAGTAGCCTTAAATGTAGGTGATACTAGGCTGATAATTGAGCAAAAAGCTATTGAAGCTGGAAAGATAAGTTAAATGTAATAAGCACTTAAAATTATCTACATAATAAGAAAGCTGAAGTATAAAATCTCTGTCCAGAAAACAAACTTAAGTAAGCTCTAGTGCCGAGCAGGAAGGCTTGATGCAAATACAGTATTGTTCGATGGTAGTGGCTATGAAAGAGAGACACTGAGAAGCACTCACACACAGAAGCACTGTCAGAAGAGCGAAGGAAGTATCAGAAAAATATTTATAAAGATATTGTAAGCTAAGATTAAAGATGAGTGCAGCTTTTGAGTATAGCATTTGCTAGTAAGAGGCTTGTATCTGTAAAGAGAAAGCTGTCACGTGTTTGATTTTATTATGGTGGGGATACAAACAAGGATTTTTCACATTCCCTCTTAATAAATCAGATTACACTACAGTTTCAGTTCTGTACCTTCAGTAATGATAATTTAGAAGGAAATGACTAAACCTAATAAGCTTTGATAATTCAGGCATGCAATCAGGGTGCAACCTATTTTGACGGAAAGTTCTTCTTCTTTTAAAGCCAAGCTAACTGACCTGCAATCTAATGGAAGTAATTCCCAGAAAACTTCACCTCATGATCAGAACTCAGTCTAAATTAAAGTACTCTGACAATTCAAGAAGGTAACTAGTACAATTCTTTTAGACTGTAAGATCTTCATTAGACCAGTGTCTTCCCTTGTAGTTGGAAAGAACATCACTATTAAAAAAAATACAAAACCACAGAGTTTTACTGGCAGTGGACTCTGCCTCAATCTTTCCTTTGTAAGTAGGGGATTCCACAAAAGACTTCTGGAAAGAAATATCTATACTTGTTCTTGCAGAGCAGGACTTTCGATAGTGAATGCTTCTAAATACCTGTAAATGTATGGTAAGACTGTAGATAGCAATCAATAATACAATGTTAGAAGTAGTTTGGAGTTTTATTTAACCTGCAGGCATTTCTCTATAGTATTTAAAGGAGTTCTGAGGAGGACTTGGGGGTATTGGTGGATGAGAAACTCAACATGAGCCGGCAGTGTGTGCTTGCAGCGCAGAAAGCCAACCGTGTCCTGGGCTGCGTCAAAAGAAGCATTAGCAGCAGGTCAAACGAGGTGATTCTCCCCCTCTACTCTGCTCTCGTGAGACCCCACCTGGAGTACTGTGTTCAGATGTGGGGCCCCCAACATAAAAAAGACATGGACCTGTTGGAGAGAGTCCAGAGGAGAACCACAAAATTAATCAGAGGGCTGGAGAACCTCCCCTATGAGGACAGGGTGAGAGAGTTGGGGTTGTTCAGCCTGGAGAAGAGAAGGCTCCGAGGGGACTTAATAGCAGCCTTCCAGTACCTGAAGGGGGCCTACAGGAGAGATGGGGAGGCACTCTTTATCAGGGAGTGTAGTGAGAGGACAAGGGGTAATGAGTATAAGCTAAAAGAGGGTAAATTTAGACTAGACATTAGGAAGAAATTTTTTACGGTGAAGGTGGTGAGACACTGGAACAGATTGCTCAGAGAAGCATCCCTGGAGGTGTTCAAGGCGAGGCTGGATGAGGCTTTGAGCAACCTGGTCTAGTGGAGGGTGTCCCTGCCCATGGCAGAGGAGTTGGAACTTGGTGATCTTTAAGGTCCTTTCCAACCCAGACCATTCTATGATTTTATGGTATTAGGCATAGCATACCTAGCTTTGGGGTTTGGAGTGGAGGACTGGATCATTCTGCAAAACTACATTTTACCACCCCTTTCTTCTCTGAGATGTTGTCTACTTCTTCCTAGCATTATTTAAGGTGTAAAATGAGAGACTTATAATTTGAGAAATGGAGGCAAACAGATTCCTTGGTGTACAACTTGAATAGTTTTGTTTTCTATTAAAAAGGTTTAATAGAAACCCTTATGGCAGCAGGGTTGGACCAGATGATCTTCAAAGGTCCTTTCCAACCAATGCCATTCTGTGATTCTGTGATTAATTTTCATGTCACCCTCACTCTCATATGTTATTCCTTTTCAGCTTTAACTCCCTGATATAACTGTTTCCATGTTCAAGACTATTTTTGAAATTTAGAGGGGTATAATTTTTACATAAATGTTGTAATTTTCTTGTAAAGTTTTAGTTCCTCTGTCAACATAGGAACTTTCGTCACATCTCCCATCCATGGAAGTTTAGCACACAGCACTCTTGTCAATTGTTCTCTCAAGTGTTAGCTGGCTGTTGCCCTGTGTATACATACAACTGACAAACACTTGAGAAACACAAAATGTTCTCACATTCCTAATCTTCACACTGAAGTATAAATATATGCTTTGTGCAGTCTGCACAAAAAAACATGATTAATAATCCTCAATGCAGACAATCAATGAGTAACCAGCTATCTCAAGAAGGAAAGTGAACAACTGTCAGTAGCTACCTCTCTGCTGGGATGGTTAGGGGACCTAGACAGCAGGCTGTGCTGAGAAGCATATCTGCTTGGCCGAGATGAAATCTTAATTTCTACTTTAAAACAGATGCCTGGGAAGCACAGAAGGATTTTTTTTTTTTAAGTTAAAAATCACAATTTAAAATAGGAGTAGTCAACCTCCTCATTTGTAGCCTGTTTGGTTTATAGCTAGGCCACTCCCTGGTGATATTTTTCTCTTAAGAATTAACAATGCACTTTAGATGCAGCTATAGCTGAAAACGACTCATCCCCATCATGTTACTTCTGTGCTGTTTCATGCCAACTCCAACAAAATTTGCAGCTCTAACACCTAGAAGTATCCAGCATAAAATCTGAAGTCTGTCTTGTAGCTTTATCACATAACATGTTTCACCATTTAACTACTTTTTTTGATATAGAGAATTCTATGTTATGCCTTGCATGAGAATTTACTGTTTCGTGACAGGGGGTTATTTACTTTTTGTAGAAGTGGCCAGTAACAATTCTGAAAAACAGATAGAAAGAGAACAATCTTCATAATACTGCTTAAAGCAGGCAAACAAGATGGCAGAGGACCACATATTTTGAGGGATGTAACTCCAAAGTCTCATAGCTTTTATCTTTTTATTTTTTCCCTAGCACCAGAGAAATTTTCCCTGAAAAAATAAAGACATCAAAGCATGCCAGCATGGGAAAACATTATTCTATTATATAATTATTAAAATACTATTATTATCTTTCCTTTCACAGACACATTATCCTCATGCTGTAAAAGTATTTGCATATGAGAATCTGCATTTCTGAGTGATCAAAATAAAGTAAAACACAAAAAATGCCATTGTACTGCACTCTCAATTTCCTCTTTTCTTGTAAAAAATACCTTCTTAAAACAGATGAGAGAAAACACAAAGCAGATGTACTATGTTGTGTGTTGTTACATAAAAGAATGTTTCAGAGGCTCTCAGAGCAAAGGCAACTGTCTTGGCACTTGTTTTCTTTGCAGTCATGAAATATTCCTTATGTTTTACATCCTTACTAGTAACTTAGTTGAAAGGTATAAATGCTGCTATTGTACTTACAGGAGTGTTCTACCAAAGGAACAGACAATTCAGGACAAGCAAGTTGTGCCTGATTGCTCTTGCTAGAGTAAAGGAATGCATTAAAAATAATACAGAATTACAGGCAACAGTATAGTTTTGCTACAGAATTTTAATTTAACTAATGGCTCTCTTTCTGCCACAAGCAACTATCCAGCAGTATTCAGTTACTGGAGAAAATATACAGATTTAAACCTCAAAACTGTGGGTCCTGCAGAACTTTTAAGATAATAGCAATCATCCCAAATGAAACACAGAAGAAAAATTGTCATCCTTTTGTTGTACCAGAAGTACAACTTGGATAAGTATACATGCACATGAATCCTGTATATTTAAAATCCTTTTTTTTTTTTTCATTGTAAGATCAAAATCTTCAACAAAACATTGGCTAATATTCTGAAGAGGAGACCTTAATGTGTTGTGTCTCTTCCAGTAACCACTTCCTTTTGTGAGACTGAAGGCAAAAAGGTGAAAAAAAAGACAGAAGATGGAAAACTTTTTTGACTGTATTGGGAATGTTTTCAATCCAATTGCTGTCCTAAGGCAGTGTAATATAAATTTAGAGTTACTTGCTCTGACTGCATCTAATTGCTTGCAGCTATGGTCTGAGGGAAAACAGAAAGGGCTACATGAAGGGCATAACTTCTCTCCAGAGAAGTCTGATATCTGTTGAGACTAATTATTTATTTTTTTTCCACTGTACAATAAATATAAAAACTAAGAAATTAGTGTAAGTTGGTCACAAAGTCAAGACACAATCATAGAATCATAGAATCATTGAGGCTGGAAAAGACTTCAAGGATCAAGTCCAACTGTCAACCCACACCACCTAACTCACTATACCATGTCCCTAAGCACCATATCTACATGTTTCTTGAACACCTCCAGGGATAATTAATACTATTTTATTTGTCCACATTAGAATCACCTCAAGATATGCTGTTACATTTGAGAAAATCACCACCACCATCCACTGAAATATTTATGAATATGTCTTTATATGATCTGTTTTACTTCTTGGAAACTTCTTTCCTTTGTAGTCAGAAAAATTAGGCTATGCCAAAATTTCTCATTCTCTGCAAGTACGATATTTCCATTGCCTATTGTTTTTTTTCAATATATTTACAGAGTTCGAAACAACCAGAAGTGGTTGGTAATGCAGTCTTTACATTTAATTCTAGGTTTATCTGTGAGATTACTGAATGGAAAGGGGTAAGACTAGATGACCAGTTCTGATATAACAACAGGCACACCAAAGCAATCCCCTCACAATGCTGCCGTGCTCAGGATCCCAATAGCAATGGGCATTTCACAGGATCAGACTCTATGAAATTGGAGCTTCATGCCCAGAAATGTTACATGCCGACTTTATCACTGAAACAAGCTTTGATTTCAAAACATAGAGGCTTTAGAGTTAGCATATAAAGCTAGGGAGGTCTGCACTTTCCTTGGGGCAAGAATAGCTGTAATTTGAGGCAGCATGCTCACAGGTAGTCCTCATGTAGTTACAATTTTTGTATTTTTAGTGATCACAAGAAGTACACAAAAAGCACTGGCAAGTCAAACATCATGTGGCATGGTTGCCCCATAATACAAACATCTGAGCAGGAATCCTGAGAACCTGCTTCAGGCCTATGCATGCCTTCCAGTATTGCAACTAGCTGCAGAAAATTCCATAGACAGACCCATGCTGCATTGTAGGAAGGAAACTGGCTGATGAGTAAGCAGCACAGAACGGAAAGTTTCATCATGAGAGGCAATGCAGAAAGGGGTGCATATGCTCTCCTACATATGTGCTAATTCACTGAAGTATAAACTGACATTCAGTTTCTTAATCTCCAGTGGAACAAGAACATAAGTGCTTGCCTTAAATTTTTGAGGAATGCACATTTTGGAGTAGATAACTGTTCAGTGCTGATAACAATTTATGTTCTATGAAATTTGTTAAATACAAAGCAAAGAGGACTGTATTTAGAATCAGTTTCTTCTACTGAATGCAGTGTCAGTTTGAGACCTAAAAAAATCTTGTGTGTCGCTCTTCTGGTCTTTGGAAGAGAAAAAGGAATCAACAACAGTTTCTTTACTGCTATGTAACTAAGTTTAGTTTCATGGAGTTATAAAATGGCAAAGTCCCGTGAAAATTTCTCTGTTCTAGTTTTTGAAACACTAGTTTGGCTTGTTAACAGAGGTATGATATCTTCCTCTTTAAACTATTCTGAATCTCATCGATCAATCACTTTTCTACAGTTGGAGTCACTGAAAGTATCAAACTCACTCTGGGGGAAGGTGAAGCAATGTGTTTAACAGGTGTGTTATTTATGGTTTTAAGGCTACTGCAATGTTATAACTAATATTCACACAGGTGGCAGGTATATTGATGTTCTGTCCCAAAACCACCCAGGGACCCACCTAGGTTGGCTAGTTGCAGCAAGTTAAGCATTTAGTCACTGAAGCAGATACTATTTCATACAGTGTCACAATTTTCCACTCAAGACGCATGGTGACTGCTAACACGATTGTCTGAACATAATACACAAAGGTTTAGCTGGCACATGAAAACAATTAGGCCAGGGACTATTGCAGTACATGCCAAAGCCTTGGATGGAAAGACAAGTTACCCAATTAGTCTTCCAATCTCAAAGATACCCGATCTGTCACAAAGTCAATGTGCCAGTCAGTGTCATTCTAAGGTCACATCTGAAACTAGCTACTGGTATATCACAACTATGGTCTACTTTTTCAAATGTTCTTTTTTATTCCCTTTCACCTGCACCCTGAAACATAAAAAGAGAGTGGTTGAGAATTTGCTAGGACAGAATAGATTAGCTTCTTTAAAAAGATAAACTGATACCTGTAATGTTCCAAAAGTCAGATATATGCTATTGGCATACTACCTCCAGCCTAAGAAACAAGACACCTCAAACCCGTAGTCTCATTTTTGAGGCCTATCAAAGGATTCCAATATGGTCTAAGATGGTGCTCCCAGCTTCAGATGTGTTATATCTGCAGTTAGAGCAAACAGGCACTAGGGATTAACTGTTGAGAGGAATGTTCCAGACCATCAACCAAGTGGGACAGCTTGACATCTTCTTCGCAGGCTGCACTTCAATGGATTATATCTTATTGCTTAAAAGTCTGGTGGATAATTAATAAAACCCCACACCACCACTATAGTGGTGCCATACACCTTTTAAGTTTTTTAACCATTTGGTGTGTGCAAATGTCTGCAAAAAAACGAGGTTAATGTTACCTGTTTTGATATGGCTTTTAGCAGCAGGAGGAACAGAATTCTCCTTTTTCCAGAAACAGGATTGGGATGACAGGGGAATACTTTCTTCAGAATAGGAATATTGGTTTTAGTAAAAGTGCAAATCAAAAAAGCAAAAAACCCCTACAAAACCAAAAACAACAACAAAAAACCCCAAAAAAACCCCAAACCAAAACCAAACCAAAACAAAACAAAACAAAAAAACCCAGAAAAAAATCAACCGAATAACATATTCTGAAAAAGTAATTCTTTTTCCAGTGGTTAGTGGATCTTTTTGTTAAAAAATAAAACAAAACAAAAATAGATGCAGTTTATATGCACAGGGCAGATAGCAATTCATCTAAGACAATATAGAAAAGATCATCAGGAACTCATATTTATCGTATGTTATAACAAAAGGAAGAAGTCACACTCTCTAAAATTTAAAGTAGGTGATTTAAAGAAAATCTCCGTAGAGACAGATTAAGTTCAGTCATTTTATTCTGATAGAGCATGTTCATGATCTTCACATGGTCAAGAAAAAAATAGTGTTGTAACCTCATATAGAGCATTTATATCTTTGGGCCATTTTTAATATAATCTCTCAGTATTCAGTCTACAGTGTGGGCTGTTTTACACAGAGTATCACCAGATAGAGCATTAATTAATTTAACACTTTTCAGTTGAAAAAAAATCACTACAGAAATTCTTAGGATATTAGAGGAATCTTATGGATGTATTGGATTGCCTCTTCAGAGATTCACTGCATGGCAAATTCTAATTAATTTTGGTACTTTAATGTTAGCTGCAGTATCAAGGTTATATGCTAAGTGTCGTAAAACATACAGGTAAACAGCTGAAGCAGTCCTGTGCTCTCAAAATCAGAGTGAGCTTTCCTTGGCTTCTGGTGACACTTCAAGCCAATCTAGACCAGCTCTGATAATGGGGCTCTAAGAGTCTCTACAAATCCTCAGACACATGATTAATTAAAATTTCAGTTTTTGTAAGCATGTTGCATGGCTGAGAATTGCTGGAACACAAAGCACAGCTTATTCTACGGAGAGGTGCTCCAAATGTCAAAGAAAGGAGAAAAGGGTGGAGAAATCAGGCAGGTTTGTATGATCTTTCCTCAGAGTATTTAAATCAATAATGCACACAGTTAAATTATTCATGCATCTCAATATGTAGGCATGATAAACTCAACACAGGTTAATTTCTCTATGCAATAAAAAGACATGTCAAAGCTATGGCAGAAAAAGTAGAAAAGCAAGAATATCTTTGCGTCTGTTCCTTGTTAATAGTATTTAAGAGTCCCCGTGTCTGATTGTATGACCCATTATATGCCAAGGTATAGAACACTGCAATTTTCATCAAATGGGAGAATAGTGGAGTCACTTTTAGCATTCATAGCAATTTTTCTAACCTTGACAGGGCAGGACCTTATTGAAACATGTGATTTGTAATGAGCAGTGGAGGAAAATTAACTTAGTCCTAGGTCTGGGCCCCACCCCTGTGTTGTGAGTAACGTGTAATTTTGCCCATTCATTTTTAGGGAGTTAAGAGTATCTCACAAAAAACGTTGTCTTCAATAACAGAAGAATATATCTGGTATACAAAACAAATCTTCTGTTAATAATGTTGTACAGAGAGACTGAGAGTAAGATTATTTATTGCTCCTTGTTACAGGACTGTTCTCCTGGTGCACAGACTCTCTATTATTCAATATTATCCAAAACGCAGGTACATACACTGGGCTTCCTTAAAAAAGCAGCAACGGGCTGAATGGAGCCTGTCCTACCCTCTGTGCTCTGATGCAAGACAAGGAAGGGCAGTGAGAAAGACTTTCAGGGTTGGTGGGAATGTCTTTAAAGTATGGTTCAATAGAAGAGCCACCGTGAAAGAGAAGAAGACTGCTGCTTCAGTTTGAATAGATGTACAGAGTGCTTCCCCCTTTATAATGTGGAAAATAAGGTTTGAAACTTGGTGTGGATAAAGGATAACTGTTGTCCCAACGCCTTGAACAAACGGCTACTGAAAATCAAGAACACAGTGTTTCTCTTTCTTTTTAGAAAAAAGTGGAAATTATAGTTTTTTTATTGCTGCTGATGATCATTTATACAAGCAGCTAAGTAACAGAATGCAGTTGTAATATTCAGCATAGCTGGGTGGTTGTTAACGGGCCTTTCTGGCTGCTTCCCTTGCTTGTGGATGGAATAGTAGCTGCCTTTCCTGTTTACCTACAAGCTGGATGGTCTTTGTAGTCTGGTCCTTCTTTCTCACTGAGCACTGCATCACATTGATATCAGCTTGTTCTGATATTTAAGCCTGCATTTATAGCAATGATTGTTGTTATATGAATTCAGTCTTTGCACTCTTAATATGAAGATTCATCCTCCAAGAAGGATATCTTTTACAACTTCATCCCATCCCCCAAAAGTAACTTAACAACGGACTTTGACAGTATTTTACAGGTAGAAGTTTGTTTACATTGTCACAAGCTGCAGCTCAGGTTTTTTCCAGATGGAAATGTATTATGCAAACTTTTTCTTCTTATTCATTCTGGTCAAACCACATTTTTTTCTCTAACATTCTCAGGTTACACTGCCTCAAGCAACAGCCTTGCCCAATGCATTGCCTAACAGAGTTGACAATTGATGGTGCTGTTGAACTTGTTACTCTTAACTTCTGGTATAAGAGAAGGTTACACAGCCAGTCAGTAGACTTCTTCTTTTAACATCAAAAATCCTTAATTATCCAAATAAAGTACATTGTCATGAAGCAGAACATATACAGAAGTTATCAACTAATAAGTTGCTGATTTGAAACAGAACTGATGTCAGCAGTTAATATTACAACTTGTTACCACAGAGAGCAAGGCTTTTTCTTGATGTATTTTGTTGATGTTATTGCTATTTTCCTCCTGAAAATCAAAGTAAAGGCCTATATTTCATATTATAAGCCACATGGATACAGGAGCAAAGATGAGAATCTAGATTTAACTCTCCCTGGAAAATTATGTGTGTTTGTGTGTTTACTTATAGACATAGCTATTCCATTCGTATTGGTTAGAGTTGATACTCCATGGTATTCCCAATCTTTGCTCATTCCTTAGTCAGCTGCCTGAGAATACAAACAGATCACAATGCCCCACTAATGGAGTGCTATTCATCTCTAAATCAGTCATGGCAATCTTCTTTTAAAACTATTCTTTTGTAATGCATTTAAATTTCAAGCATAACAGTTGAGAAGTATATTTGACATCTGAGAAAAAATTACTTCTACTAATATGTGTGGAAAGGGTTCAAATATTAATATTAATGTCAGGTAAGAGCATACTGTTCCCTGATGATTTATGGACAAGATCTGCAAGCTGCATAGCAAAAACCACAAATCTTCCTCATCTTCCCCTCACACAGCTTTTCAGCAGCCTGCTCCCTAAGGTGGGACAAGGTAAAATTCTATGATTCTAGGGGTTTAGATAAGTGAAAGCAGAAGGTCAGATTCTGTGGATGCTTTTCAAGGGTGTGTAATTAAAGAATAAATGAACAGTTATGCAAAGCCTATCATAAAAGCAGGATGCTTTCCCTTGTCCCACCTTAGGGAGCAGGCTGCTGAAAAGCTGTGTGAGGGAAAGATGAGGAAGATTTGTGGTTTTTGCTATGCAGCTTGCAGATCTTGTCCATAGAAGTCTTAAACTAAAAATGATTGTAGATGCTTAATATGTTAATTTCTGATGCCCAATATGGTTACCTGCTAGCCCCCTGAATATGGCCACCTCAGGGTATGTAACAAATAAAAGATGAAGGTTGAACACTCACAACAGTATCTTGTAAGAGACATTCTATATAACAAAAATTGTTCTAAAATTGCTGTTTAATTATGATTTTTAAATGTCACAGTTAAGATACAAGCAAGACAGTTTTTGAAAAATAATTAGCTGTATTCAAAACTGTCCTCACTCACTTGTCTATCTTTTTGCCACATAAACAACTTATCTCATTTAGTACATCTTTCATATCAGCAGGTTCTTTTTTTCCTTGACTTTCATTGACATCTGAGAAACTTAAAAATAGACAGTTATCCTCTTCACACTTTTCACTCAGATTATTTAATATAATAGTGGCTTGGCTCCACCATTCTACTCTCAACAACTGTGTGATATAATATAACATATATGAGCATTTTTTTTTTATTAAATAAAGATTATGTCCTAGAAAATTACCTTCATCCATTGTAATCAGTCTGTTTCTCAGGGCCAGTGTTTCCACAGAGGCGAGAGTTAACTTCTGGTATTTTCTGACAGCTTCCCACACTGTGTACATAAATACTTAATCTCTAAAAATGCAAGAGCTTCACTAGGCAACAAGATACCTGCAGAAAGTAAAATGGGAGATATGGATCAGGTTTCTCCTCACTGCTTCCTGTGGCTAGCAATGTCTATTTTGCCAGGAGACTAAAACTTACTAGATGAAACTCAAAGGTGCAGAAGACTTAACTGTAACTGGAAAAAAATACAGGCAGATGTTATGTACCTGAAAGCACAAATACTCACAAGATTAGAAGGGTTTCAACAGAATATTTTCCAAATGTCCACACTTCCTTGTTCCATTTGAAAGGATGTTAAATATGACTCTTGCTACATTGCCAGTAGTGGTGAAACTGGTTAAGATGCAAGGGGTGTTTGATGCAATTTCAGCCCTAATTTCACATAAACTGTTATTAAATTCTTCCAGATGAAACTCTTATTACATTAGAGCAAAGTTTGCCCTGCTTTGGAGGACTGCTTCATGGAAGTGTATTGCCGTCTCTCTTCTCCGATAATTAAAGGTAAAAGCACACTTATCATTGCCGATACCATTATGCTGAGACTGGTTTCAGCTAACAAGGCCGCCAGATTGTTCTGAACTGTAGGTCAAATACGCTTTTCTCTTGTAATAACTTCAGGCACACAACTTGTGATATATTCCTATATTAATATGAACAATACAGTGGCAGGAACTGTGAGAAGCAAGTACTACTCACCAGTTGCAAAAGCAAATACAGAATAAACTGTTTGCAGTTTACTGTGATCCAGTTTAGGCAGGTGAGACCAGTGTCTCAGGATTCATACTTCACTGCTACTTTTCTACACCCCACCCTTATGTCAAAAAGGATTAAAAACAGGATCTTGCCTTTAGATTATAGTACAAAGGAAGACTTTTGGTATCACTAACTCAACAAGCAGTTTCACTGTAGGCTTATAGGAGACAACTTGATTGGGAATCTTCTTCCAAATAATAAACAACTAATTAATTTGTATGACTAGTTTCTCAGTGCTCTATTTTGAATATGATATAGCTTCACTGGGATGTGAGGAATACAGCATGATATGGGACCTTGACAAAAGGTTTCTCTGAAGGAGTACTTTCCTTACATAAAAATAACTTTTTTGTGCCATTTCCTTTTATAAAACCAAAAATATTTACATGAACTTTTGTCGTTTTTCCCCCCTCTTTTGCATCTTGCTACACGGGGAATAAAATAAGAAAGAATGGAAAAGGAGAAAAAAACAAGAGAAAAACAACTATCTGAACAAATAAGGGTGTTTGATTTAAAAATAAATAAATGTGATCTTATAAAAGCATTTTTGACAGATCACGTTTCCATTTTTTTACAGCAATAAAATGATGTATGAATAGAATTAGCACTACAACTAATGCTAAAAAAAGGAAACTGGCAAAACAGAAAAAAAAGATTTGACTCACAGGTATATTTAACTATGGTACTTTAGGTTTCTACTTCAATTTTTTAAAATTCATTGTAACGTTTCTTGTTTACTGAATCTTTCAAGGACTGTGTAGTAGCCCCATTCATGAACTAGAACCTGACTGTGCTAGCTGTTAAACAAGCACGATAAAACAGATTGGCTGTGCCACAAATATCATGAGATCACTTGTTTCAGTACATTTTTTGTGGCTGATGTTCTTCCTAATCTTATGTTAGCAAGAGTCACCACATGGCAAACCTACTTTACATTTTCACTTAAAACACCCTTCAACAAATCCCTTTAACAATCAATTACACTATATGTCTTTTTCTTAAATCAGAATCATCTTGCGATGCAATATTCCATTTGTGCCTCTCGTATTTTGTTATCAATAATATGCGTAATTATGAGAAGGTAAATTTACAGGGCTAGGAATCTCATGTTCCTCTTTGTATATTCCCTATCACTTTGATTCTCTTAAAAAACTTGTAGCAGCTTCAGGGATAAATAATTTATTGTAGTATAGAATTGGGCCACATTTGAACTGTCACGTCTGCACCCTTCCCCTTTGAGGAAACTCAGATGCAAATCGAGCTCTGAGTTATGTACCTTTAGGCACTTCTAGAATGGGACAAATTACAACAAATACCAACATGCCTTGAAGTCTCTTCTTTTTGAAACAGAAACAAACCCAAACTTTTAAAAATTTCTCATTAATAACTATGACTTGCACCATGTAATCCACTGTGCTCTACGTGGTATTTCTTCCCAAACAGCAACAGCCTTAAAACAACCCAGTCGGGAGTGAACTGAAATACAAAACCAGGAGTTTTCTGGGTTTCTATCTGGAAACACAACAAGCAATTGCTGTTCAACACCTGAATACAGAAGTCTATAACAGATCAACCAGATGCAAATTCTTTTGCTGAAAGTCGAGTTTACATTTAAACGGAGGAGAAAGCACACAAAATGAAGGAGGCCAGAAAAAGTACATCTACAAATGGAACAGTGCAGTTTAGATTGTTCTCTACGAGTACCTTCTTTTTGTGAGGGTTTAAGGGAAAAGCACATGAAGAACTTAATTTTGTCTGGGATGAAACAATTCTAATGTTTCATAGAAGCAAATCAGTTTCACAGTCACTGACTAACTGTGAATTAGTTCTGTGTGTTCTGCACAGAAACTTCACTCCTAATTTTGGCAGGTAAGCTACTCAGTGAAACAATAACACCTAGGCTGTCTTAGACAACTTTTCCTAACCACAACAATCCCCCATTAATAATGGGAACAGCTAGGGTCTGGTATTACAAAAGAAAATGGAATGTCTAGTTTCCTCAGTTTTTTCTGTTCTTATCACACCCTGAACATAGACAATGAGCAAACCATAATTTATTATTATTCAGTTATTATGCCATTCCTGTTTCTGTATAGTAGTGGGAGCCAAGCAAGGGCTACACCACTCTGAACAGGTCTCAGCTTGACTGAAGTGATTTTGAAGCTTCTGAACATGATACTCACTCCTCACTGTAGAGAGGGAGTAACACGCTTTGTTGTTCTAACCTGGATGTTTATTGTTAATAGATCCACTCACTCATTTCAACATACAGAAACAACCAAAGCAGTACAGTTTGCCTAGGAGATATTTGGAAATGTTTAATATATTATTTTTCTTTAAGGGTAAAAGAGAATCCAGAAATGACAGTAGATTTAAAGCTCCTCTGGAGAATCAAATCAATTCCAGAACTACAAATAAGCTTTAAAACCCCAAATAGCTAAATTTAACCTACATATTGCAACACCACAGGTGGTTCATCTGCTAATTAGCTTTTTGCTAGTTAGTGTTGTGTCTTATTTCTCTGAAGCTACAACAACATAATTTTGCAGCTGGGTTCAGTCTCTTTTGAGATCCAGAGGACTGTTCATCCTACTTCTTGGTGTCACTAGAAGACACTGCACAGTTCCACTCCTCCTGGGATCAGTTGTAACAACGTCACCAGCTCTCCTGTTTTGGGGGGGGGTTTTGTTTGCTTGTTTTCACACAGACTTCTCTCCATTAAGGGCTCTGAGTTTTCCACAGCAGCCATATACTGTTCAATTATTTAAAGTAAAGCTCTTTCATTTGTGTTCCCTTCTCTGTCAGTTTTTTTGTTATATACACCCCCTGATTAGCATTACAGACTGTATACGACAGTAAAGAGCTTCTGCATTCCTACTTCTTTGTCCTGTTCACTTAGTATTCCCACTGCATGTGAACTGTGTTATAACTTCCCCAGTGATTTACTATTTTTGCCACAACTTAGTTCATCATCATACAGGTCTGTTTCACTCTTCTGCAATTTGGAGGAGGATTTGTGTAACCAGGGTTTCCAAATCTTTTTTTTCCTAGAAGCTTCCTGGAAGGTCCAGGTTTTCCTCACGTAAGTTGGCTTGGCACAGGGTCAGAGCTTATACCTGGCAGCCAGTCTGACACGTTAAAAAGGCTTGTGGAAGCATTTCTCGATGTGCATCTCTAAGATTAATTCCTGGTTCTACTAAAATGAGTGACAAAACTTGAGCTCATTTATTCTGAATGGCATGTCTTGTTCCTAAAATTATAGCATCTTGACATGACTTCATTCACAGATATTCTATCTTTTTCTAGTACAGCATGGGCTATTTTTATTTCTTTAGGTAGTGTGCAGTTCCCTAACACTTTGTGTCTTTTGAATAGCCAAGCTCAGGTTTACCATGAGACTCATAAAATTCCTCTACACTTCTAGAAATCTCTGGAGCTACACACAGGTATTTACTGCAACTAAATGAACAGTAAGTATTAGACCTCATAGTAGAAGCAGGTGCAAGATTGATTAAGGCATGGAGTTCCTGCAGCCAGAGGATCAACACCAGTTCAGTATTTCATGAGGCACTAACAACATATTGGGTAATGTATGATGAAAGAGAGAGGTCAATGATAAATATTTTGTGCAGCTCAAAACCAGATAAAATCAATCCCAGTTAGAAGATTCCTCAAAAATATTTATGAACTGTTTTGAATCAGTACGATGATACAAATGCATGCTGTCCAATGTTTTCCCTATGTGCAAGCTTGGAAAGAGGTCCGCAGCTAAAACATGATCTGAATGGGAAATAACACATTAATGAAAAAAAAGCCTTTAGCAGAGAAGCCATAAGAGGTATTACACAGTTTTGATTATATGTCTTACGAATGTGTTTCCTTTTTCTTTTTTTTTTTTTCCCTTTAAGCATTAAGCTAAAAAAGTAGTTGTGCTTCTAGATTTCAGGTTCTATGCCACCCAGCCCACGGCATGGGATCACGGGGATACCTATGATTACAGCACAACTGCAGATGGACATATCATGCAGATTAGGGGCAAATAAATAGATAGTATAGCTGTTCTCACTGAAATTGAAATCCAATCTGTTGTAATTTCAAAGGAAGAGATGAAGGTCTGAGAAGACACGACATAGAGATATCTTTCTGAATAATGTAACCAAGATATGCTTCCTCATACAAGAATTTGTACAGGAATTGGTAAATATGTGTTAGTGGAAGAAGTACTGGGTTTGCTCTGGAATGTCTTGTTGGGAGTATTACTGCCTTCAGTAGGACTGCTTTAACCCATACAATAGTGATATTACATGCTCTTAGATCTCTATTATCTGTATCACTGTCTCTACTACTTAAAAACTGAGTACAGCTGGTTACCCTGCAGGTTTTGACTGTCTAAGGAAATTGACTAATATGTTTCTTCTCAGTTTTGTAGGATGTAGGTAAAAGCTGCTGAAGATAAATGAAGTTACAAGGTGCAAAACATGAGAGAAACAGATTTGAGGTGGCTCTCGCTTGCTATCTGCTTGCTCAAAATGGATGACTGTCCTGGGGGGGAAAAGGCAGAGCTCTGTTTTATGACTTATTGTCTGACTTAGCACACTCAGGAGCTCCTGCAGGATAATGCTACTTCGTAACAATGCAATTTGTAAGTATTGATTTCCAATTAATATTTATCTCATAGATAATCCACATGTAAAACTGGGTTCCTTGGCTGAGTGTGGTTAGAATGGTGCTTTCCCAAATACTACAAAACTTAGGTCTTCTTTAAGGTATCCCAGATAGAACAAACACAGAGCTACAGCAGGGGAGGCATCAGCCTCTGAAATAGATGTAAGGGCTGCTGATGTTTCTCCCAACCTCCCAGCAAAATTCTTGACTCATTTGCATTAATTGTTTGGGGAAACTCCGTCTACCTACTCAAACTGTTATCACCAGTCACAAGAGAAATATTTGGCAGCAAATCTGGAATTGTATCAAAAGTTAAGATTTTTCTTTTCTATTTTTACCAGACATTTCAGTATATTTCAGCAGCAACTGCATTTCATACTATGTTTGCTATTGTGTCAAAATAGTGATAGCAGTAGTATCTGAGAGATGTCACATTGAGCATAAAAGAAAAACATTTATTTTCATCTAATTTATACTGTGACACTAGCTGCATGCTTTGCCACTTCTGAATAAATACTACCAGGTCAACAATAAACAATACACAAACTATTACAATTTTCTGAAAAAAAATATGGAGTTACAGTTAGAAACTTAACAAAAAACACTAAAGCTCTCTCAAATTAAATTGCACTTTTTAAGTGTGTTTTGTACAATAAAGCTCCCTAGCTCAGATGGTGATTCACTCTAGCTTCAGGAAGATGATGAGTCAGTGATGAGTCCCTGCCCATTAAGGAGGAAAAGCAAATGCAACCAGATCCTGCAATGAGTTGTAGCACAATGACTTCATGTCAGATGACTCTGAAGGTAGAAACACAAGCCTGAAAGACAATACAATTAGAAAAAAAGAGGTGAAAAACCACTGTGATGAAAATGGGATAATAGTCCAACTATTGAGAAAGCATTTTAGAAAAAAAGAGTTGACGTGGAAGAGTGTCTTACTAAATAGTTGTAACACACTGATTCTTACCCTTGTAGGTCTTTAGTGCATGCTACTGTGCTAGTTTCTTTATGAGAAAACTCCAAAAGCTTAAGAAGTTGCTCTGAGCCAGGGTAACTTAGCTTTCTAGGTTATTTCAGTACTTCAAAAGACTCAACTAGGTTCACTGGGAACATGCACATATTTCCATTTTTTCAGTATAAGCAGATTGTAATCAGCCATGATCATTAATAGACAATGAAGCGGTCCCAGAAAAAGAGTGTAAACAGAGGTTTTGTCCAACATCTGACACCAGCAATATAAGACTGATAGTGTTGTCCTGCCATGGAGAAGGTGAGGAAGGTAGGAATAATCTGAACTTAAAACATTATAATTAAATAAGCAAAACCAAATGCAAGTTGCCAGTGTGCTCACAATATCGCTGTCAGCTGGTAGGCCCCTTCAATTATTCAGGTTACTGAAAACGTCTGAAGTACGTTTGTCAAATAACATGTGAAATATTCAGGAAAAAAAGGAAAGAACAATGTGCAGGGGAAAATTGCTGTCAAAGAGTCAGCAGATCCGGGAGCTCCCTGAGGGATAGGGTCCCCATGGTGGCTGGCAAGGCAGTGCCTGGCAGACCTTCCTGTCCCACCATCCCAGCCAGGAGCAGCACAGCTAGGAAGCACTGGGGGCAGCCCCAGCCCCAGGCACCAGGCACCTCCCTGGGGATGGAGACAGGGATGTGATGGGACAGGACATGGGCCCGCAGGCTGGGCCCTGCCCAGCTTCCACAGCTGGGCCCAGCCCATCTGGCGAGGCAGTGGGGCGGTGGCTCAGCTGGTGACCAAGTGCTGGGGCCGCAGTTGAAGGCAGGTCCCAGGGCTGAAGTTACCTGGTCACTGCCTCCCACAGCACTACTGGGGGTTCTTCCCTTGGCCCCATGATATGGGGACCCCCTTGGCTGTGCTGATCCTGAGCTTTTCCCCAGCACCCACAACCAAACCTTGTTAGGATGACACGTTTGGGGCCCCAACAGTTTCTACAGAGCCATCTTAAACAAAGGAAGCATAAGCAGTGCTAGATTGTGTATGCAATTGAAGTGCTTCATTTGAGGAATCTGCAAGTGTGCCTTCTATTGTCACCCAGCACTCTGTCCCCCTTCCGCCTCATTTTATTAATTGCCACAGTTGAGTTCCAAGGGCAGGCTGCATTTTGTGCATGTTCATCAGGGGCACATCAGCCACACTTCCTCATTTTGCAGGTACCAATGTGCTGCAGCAGGTCCAGGTCAGCAGAAAGCAGGACTACAGACAGGGGGAAGCCAGATCTGCTATCTGCAAGTGCCTCTGGCTCAGGAAGTGGTATTTCTTCATGGTCTGGGCCAATCAGAGATGTTAGTGATAAGGAGCATGGTGCTGTGCTGGACGTGCTATGGAAAAATGTGTTTGGCTGTCTTGGTGAGGAAGTGCTTGCAGAAAACCACTTCTAGCAGGCTGGTGAAATCCCTCATCTTGTGCAAACCACTCCGGCTTTGAACTTCAGAATTTAAGCTGAATGTTTTAACCTCTTTATAATTACGCAGGTGCCATTTATTGCCCTTCTATTAAACCTGCTAGTTTCCAGGTGTTTTCTTTCCAAAAACAAACAAACAAATATAGGGTATTGATGTTAAGTTTTAGACATGCCTTATTCCTGGATCATTTCTGACACTGGCTCATGTGCAGAAAAAGCAGAGGTAATAGCCACAAGAGCTCAGTGAAGCCTGGAAACCACACTGACTCATCTCCACTCTTTTTTCTTTCAGAGTTTCACGGAGCAAAGATACATTTTAAAATATTCACTTTGAATTAGCATGAGACATGTCAAAATGTGAAGGGAGTAACTCAAATTTAGTTTTTTAAGATTTTAATCTTACGACCCTGAAAGATTTATGGCAATTTACTACACTGAAGGACATGGCCGTGTGAGGAAAGGAGAGCTACCACGCTGTGCTCATTAGTTGTCTTTTCCCTTCTGAACTCTGTTCTTGCTTTCTCCAGCACATAGTTTTGCAATGACTTCTTGTGTGTGGCTCCATGTTTTGGACGGCACCCAGATTTAGCTGCTGCAAAGCAGATGGTTGCTGGGGCTGTGGAAACACTCTGGTTGCTAGGTGGGGTCACCCGCACAGGGCTATAAAAGCATCGAGAGCCCTCTGCTCTCTTATCCTGACTGTGGCACCTTGAAAAGTAGTATTTGTGAGGAAGAAGGTAGGTTTTTGTAGTTCTTTGCTGTTCTTTGTAGACCTGACAAAGTTTAAGAATTGTACAATAAATTTATCAACTGACCTGGTGAAATTTTCTGTGGGTTGGATTTGCTGGCAAGGGAAAAGCCGGGTGTGGGCAGAGAAGTTCTTTCAGTTTTGAAACATTCCATGTACATGGAAGGGCTTGGACAATAACTGCTTTCATTTAATGCATGTGAGGAACTGAAAAAAATAAAAGAGGAGTTTAAAAGATTAAAAGCAAACTTATTTGGAGTTGATTGTTTCCTATGCTTTTTTTTGCCTTTGTAATAGGCTTCTGTAGGAGTCTGCAGTAAAACTGGAGTTCCTGGAAAACTAATGTACTTTGTGGGGAAACTTAAAAAAACAAAACAGCTGTTGTTATTTGAACAACAGTTTGCTGCTTTGGGACTGCAGAGGGGTCTTTTCTCATGAAAGTGATGAAAATGAGGCAAAGCAATGTTTTAGAAACATAAACCCCTGGTTTTGTGACTAACAATTTAAGACTGTATTGTCTGGTGTTTGTTCTGCTAAAACTTTCCACTGAATTTTCCAAGGATGAGATTCATTTTCTCTCTGATGTTTTCATTCATATTTGGTACATCCTCCACTGTAAATTATTTCTTAAAATCTACAGCCTGTTTTTTGGATTAGGTGTAATGACCTTAATTTACATCCAAAATCCTGGTAACTAGCCTTGGACAGTAACCACAGATGATATATCTGATATGGTTGATGATATGGTTAAATAAGCATAGAGAAATAGTGTTATTTGACACAAACTGTGTTGTAAAAGTCTAGTTTGTCTTTTAAAAATATCAATAAATATTGAGTATTTTCTCTAAACTTTTATAAATTTGCACATGTCCAGTTGCTTTCTTCTGGTGATTGGGAGTCAGACATAAAGCAACATTGAGGTATTTCGTGTGAAGAAACAGTTAGGGCTGACAGTCTGGATGTCTGCTTGATTTTTTCATTCCAGTTGCAATGTTGATGATTCCAGTTGGAAACAATGAAATTCGTAATAATCATAATTTTTCAAAATGAGAAATTTTAAGTTCTTGATCCTCTTTCTTTTTAAATGGCATGTCTGCGCATTCCAGTTTGGGAAGTGGGACACATGGCCTGAACACTATCTTATTAAACAGAATAACTCTTAAATAGGTATCTGGTATGGAGTAAACAGAAAAAAGTGTCACACTTTCCTGTGGTACCTTCTGTTTGCACCACTCTGGGGGTACATATTTTTTTTGTCTTCCTGTTCATAGACTTTGTTCATGACATAGAAAGCCATCAGTTCTTTGAGACCTTTTCATACTAAATTAAAACAATATTGTGACTGAATTTATCCCTCCTGAATCTAGGTATTGTTTACATGAGCTGTTTGCATTTTAGAGTGGCATGAGTCAAAGCATCGGAAAGACCTCAGCCTTGTCAGAGGCTGGCTGTCTTCCTAAATTCCAGTCTTCTTTTTTGTTATTAGGCATAGTTTCCTATAAAGCAGGCAAACAGTTTTATATGTAAGGTGGTTTGTTAACTTTCTGAACCAATTTAAGAAGAGTAAGGTCTTTAGCCAGTCTCAAGAGCCACTACCTACTTTGACTTTATTAAAATTGTGTTTTTTGCTAGATGGAAATTGATGGAACTATATGACAGTGTCAGGAAAAAAAAAAGACTTGGTTTTTAAGGCACAGAATTATTTTACTGTATCTCTAATTTAAATTAGGATTAGACATAAAGGTTTATAGGCTTAAGAGACCCAATTTAGTGTAGGCTAGCAGCCCTCTGCCCTATTCATCCCCAAGAGCAGCAAAGCCTTTAGAGCCAGGTGTGAGGGGTGGAGGTGGAGACAGGCAGAAGAAGCTGAGCCGGCTGCTGTTCTCTCTGGAGCCAGCTCTCACTGAGGAGTGTTAGTATCATCCAGAATGCAGTTTTGGCCCCACCTCTTCTCAGATGTAGTTCTGTGAGACTGAATCTTGTTGCTTAATTTTTAATGATCATACGCTCTGTGAATCTATTAGTTGACAGACATATCTGTATGTGTCACTGTTGGGGACTCAGTGCATCTGGTACGGAGACTTTAAAATGTTTTCATCATGCTTCATATGGCCTTTATGTGTGCAGTTATAATATGCAACAGAACTTTAGATACTATAGTACTTCATCTGGCCTATAATTCTGTCAATACAAGAAGGGTACAGAAGTCAGTATAACAGCTTGATAAAATGCTGGTTTTAAGAACAACGTATGTAAATAACACGTGCATAAAAGTAGGTCCTTAAAACTTGCAAAATATTCTGACCATTTTTGACCCAGGTGAGACCTACTCTAAGTAACACACGCAGATTTTGAGTTAGTTTCAGTTTTCCCAGCAGCACAGGCAGAGCTGAATTGTGTGCCTTCAGGGGTGTGGGAAGGGCACAAACCAGTTTTCTGGGGAAGAGAGAGTGCACGTGGCTCCTTCTTTGGAGAGGGGGGCAAGTGTGGAAGTGGGCTGGAGAGTTGGGGGAGGGCAGTGTGAGGTAGCTGTTGATTTGTGGGCAGCAGAACTTGGAACTAAGTCTTAACAGTTCTGCTACGAGGGAAAGAAGAGCTGGGTTGCAGCTACACTGCATGGTCCTAGGTGGCTGTTGCTTTAAATGACTTCTCTTTGCCCTTCCAATGGGATGCAGGGCGTAAGTAAGGCAAGTGGGTTTGCAGCATAAGCAACATCATTTTTTATACTTGTGTATATGATGTACATTATATGATCTGTACCTCAAGACCACAAATAGAGTCTTGTCTCTTCATACTAGATTCAAAGACACTGCAGTTTAGTCAGCAACATTATCTTTAGTGTATTGCTTACATGTACGCATTGAAACCAGGCCTTTCCTAGTTTGCTATGGAAATGTGTTTTGGAAAAAAAAAATCTATTTTCAGCAGACCAAAAATGCTTTATTTGGTGAAAGGTTAATTTATTCGCTCTGGTCCCTCACTGTTTCTGTTAGCAAACAGAATATTCCTAATACCAAAGTGGTTATGGATCAACCTATTAATTATTTTTGGGTGCTTAATATCAAATTACATCACCATTGGTCTTTTTTCTCATTTTGCATGATATATCATGGAAAAGATGAAGTGATTTTCATTTTCAGTGGTAAAAAGCAAAAATTACTTTTTTTCTCTTTTTAAATATGTAATGCTCTATTCTTTCGTAGAAGTTGGAAGAAAAATGAAAGAAATAAAGAACAGCATAGGAGAAACTGTCCAATTTTACTCATGTCCAAAGGAAGTGACTAGTTGAATAAATATCCTGAGAATATATTTTACAAGGGATTATCTTTTCTCTTAACATAAAACACAAGAGCTACAAGCTCAGTAAAAGATCAGACAAGAATACTTGTTTATAATTGAATTTGAACAGACCCAAATATTCCATAAGCTAAATGGGCATAGCCAATACCTTAACTAAAGCGGAAAGATAGACTTTATTTCTGTAACTTCCCTTTGTAAGTCAATGCTAATGCTTAGGTATTGTCATAGTAAGTAGGCAAACAGTCCAACTAGTTTACTGTTCTATTTCCAATCTAAAACTTCTGCAAGTAGCTAAGGGAGCAGGAGTGAGCCAGCAGTTATGGAGCATTGCCTCACCTGCCAAACATAAAAGCTACCTCCTTCCAATAGTTCAGGCCAATTACTGCTTGGAAAACAAAGCCTTTTATATCATAGTTCAAGCCAAAGGATTTTGAGAGTGGAAACCTTGTCTTGCACTGGTGCTGAAAATGACGAAAAATGGTTTGTAACTTGTTGAAAAGTGGTTTCTAACTTGATGCATCTCTTCCCAGAAATTCTGTTAATATGGCTATGGTATCAGAATTTCTGAAACAGGCGTGGTTCATGGAAAATCAGGAGCAGGAATGTATTGTAAGTATTATAACCTTTTGAGAGCATCATGCTTTTTTCAAGTACTTCTAGAAGTGATTTCAAGGCAGAGGCCACCAAACATACTCAAAGGGAGGAAAATCAATGGCAAAACTCCAGCGGATTAGAACTGGAACCCAATTTTGTTGTGGCATATAATCTAATGTAATCTAATAACCTAGTAAGTTTGATAGCAGATGAAAAAATGGTCTTATTTGCATGTATCGGTCTAGTTATCAAGGCCTAGGTGGAACTACTGATTAATGAAATTATAATTCCCAATGGCCAATCACTGGTTCACTCAAGTCATCTTTAATGTGGTGATCTCATGCACAAGTGTGTAGATGAACATGTTCAGATGATGTACATGAGAAAAAACAGGGTTTCTTAGGCTGAGGTACAGAAAGCCATGAGTTGGAGCCCAGGAATGTAAAGGAGAAGATAAACTTACTATTAGATGTCCCAGTTTTCATATCGTATGTCATGCTTACAGTGGAAAGAGTAACAGTATGTAGTAAAACACCTCAGACGATCAGTACTGATACTGATTAGAAGGGACACTTGTGGTGGTGAGAAGTCTAGAGTTATTGCACTAGGAAGACATGGAGAATCTTTGTGATAATGAAGTTGATTAACACATTGAAATGACTGTCAGCAAAGGTAAAGCAGTACACTGTGAGGTCCCAGAAGATCCTGAAAGAACTTTAATCTTTAAAAAATTTGAACATAAGGCAAAATGTCAGTAAATAATTTTTTCTGTTCTAGATCTTTGTGAATTTTCAAATTTTGGACCCACAACATTTTGTGCATAAACCTTTGGCTCCAGCACCCTATCTTGCACTCCCAGGGTCCTGAGTCATTCTGGTTGTTGTGGTTATAGACAAGTTTTTATTGTAGAGTTTGTCATAGAAACAAACAGGCAAAGACTAACCTGATGTGCCTGGGAAACAGGCAGCGAAGCAGTGCCATTCCTCTGCTGACTTATCACACAAGTCACCATGATTTTTGCAGAAGTGTGCAAGACACTGCTTTAAATATGCATTCCCTCTGCTCTCTTAAAATTCCTAGTGATATAATTGTATAGGGAGTTGAATATTAAATTATCAGACATGAAAAGTGTACAAAATTCAATACCGAATGCTGTATGTAAAACGTGTATCCATAAGACTTTGCTATTTCTGTTATTTAATAGCAAAGGATTTTTAAAAAGTTGCTGAAACAGGACTAAGAGTATAGGTGATTCTGAAAGGCTTTAGGTAAACTACTGTTTCAATTTTTTTAATAAAAAATCTCACCATCTATTATGCCAATGGGAATTTTATACAAATATTTCATCCGAGAATCTTGGGACATTTCATGGCTTCTGTAAAAAAAATAGACATTGGCTAGGTAGTGCTGTTGGGTTACAGGCCCAACCAGTACTTGATTCGTCATGTTGCAGACTTAGAGCAAGCCACGTAGTCTATCATGCAGTGGAATTCATCATCCCTGGTTATTCCCGGAACCCTTTAGGTGTTGACTAGGGAGTGCCTTTCTAGGAGTGGACTCACCAAAGGCAGCCAGTAGATAATGCCTGTGAAGAAAGTGTGGCTTACGTCTCGGTTTCAAAGAAGTTGGGTAACAGTTTGCCACTTCCTCATAGCGTTAGGCTTGAATTCTTTTCCAACACCTTGCTTATAGCCTTAGATATGAGTCAGCTGAGAAGTCACTTAATGTCATGCACAGTCACTCTGTGCAACATGAGGAAATAAATTAGTAGCACTTTACTAGAAGTGCCTATAGGATTTAGTTGTAGTTTTAGAACCTTTAAAATTTGGACATAGTTGCCTCATGTGACAGTGAAGATGTATTTTCTTGTGGAATCCAACTTACTCTGAAAAACAGGTCTTCAGGTACCTAAAACTATATATGAAGTACTTTCTGTTTAATATAAGAGGTGTGAAAGGAACAGATTCAATGCCTATCCAGTACTGAGTCTTTTTCTTTCTTTATAGTTACAAAACTCAGTGTTCCTTGGTAGTCCTATAATAGGCAATCCTGATACATGGTTTATTTAGGCATCTAAAACTGCTTCTTTGCAATTATATTATTCAGAATGACCAATTTCCCCACCCATCCCCTCTGCAGAAAAGCTCAAAAGGTGGTCCTGGAGTACACACATACCCTAACTTCGATCCATCAGCTGATGTTGTTGCTTTGGACAAAGCTATTACTGTAAAGGGTAAGAGGAGTAAATATTTAACTTGCTGCTTTAGGACCCTTCCTTAGGAAATTTTGAGAATAAAACTGCATAAAATATCAGAGCAAGAGTTAATGGGAAGAAAGGGAGGTGCTTCTGCTTTTAAAAGCTTGGCAATATATTAAATTATGCTACTTGGTAAAAAATCTAATCTCTCTGATATCCAGATGTTGTATTACAATTTCAGACCTTAATACTACATTAAAGATCTTGAATATGTTGAAGGAAGAGTTGTAAAAATTTAATTCCTAGAGAGGAATAAAATATTATACATAAAACAACATACCATACTAATACTTTTCTATTTGTTTTCTGTAAAATCCCTGCACTTCTCGCTTTTAATGAAATTCTCGCATTTGGCAGTTTGCCTGTACTTTGAAACCTTTCCAATTCAATTTACTGAGATTAAATGAGTATGCCATCTAAATTTTTTTTTTTAGTTATTCTGTAGTGTAAGTTCTGCACTCAGAGTACTTTAAGACTTTCTATAAGAAATTGTAGAAACAGGCTTCTGTGTTCTATGGGAATCTATTTATTTGGTTTCTTCACTACATCACTAATTGTAAGTCAGTACATGATCACAGTTTTTCCTTTGGTTAAACATCAGTATGTAAAGAAATCAAAATATGCCATAAAGCACATAATAATAATAAAAATTACTGTTTGGCTAAATGATGCACTAGAGACCACTATAATATTTCCAATATATGAGACATTTTGTTGTTTGGTGACTCATAGGTGTGGATGAAGCCACCATCATTGACATCTTGACTAAAAGAACAAATGCCCAACGTCAGCAGATCAAAGCTGCCTACCAGCAGGCTAAAGGAAAGGTAAAGTATATTCAAGCCAAGCTTAAATTTACACCCACAATATGCTGGTGTAAATGTTGCTCCTGGCTTAGGTTGTTCATGCAGCTTTAGCTTCTCAGAAGAAAAAAGTACAGTCTTTTGCCTTCTGTAGTTTGTGAAAACCATGACAGAATGATAATACCCTGCAACTATATTGACAGTGCTGAGTCTTTGAATAGGATGGCCACTATTTTGAAATAAAAAGAAAAATTTTGAAGTTCTTACTTTCCAGCTTTTTAAATGCCCTAGAGATCCTTCAAATCACTGAGTCATGGAGAATGCAGAGATTTCACTACCATCTGGGGGACAGTCTACTGAGAGAAACGAAGGGATAGAGAAGGGAACTTGGAGGCATCTCTCCGAATATTTAAGTCCAGATAAAATACTAAATAGGATAGGGGAGTTTTAGGACCATAGCACTGTCACACAAGTGTACCAACATGGTGACAGGCATGAGTGTACAGCCGACGGTTTTCTTCTCCCTCTGAGTGGTAAAACTGCTAGTCCCTGGAACTGAAAATCTTGGAAACTACTGTATGTTTCTGGAGAAGGTTTTAATTGCTCTTACTTTTCTCTATAACAAATTTTCTCCAGTTGAACCTGTAACTCTAAATTGAAATTAAAATTGCACAGTTGGTGTATCTGAGTTACTGAGCATTTGTTTCTCGGAAAACGATTCCTTTGAGTCTACTTTTTAAAGGCCAATTTAGAAAATAAGTCTAACATCTCATTTTAGCCTAGGTTTCCTGTTTCTATTTAGGAAATCTCACTTGTGGTTTTCACAGCCCTCTCCCACCTCAGAGGAAGCTCCAGCCTTGCAGTTATATTTTTTAAAGACCTAAATTAAAATATAACTTCAAAGACAGAGGGAGCCTAATGCTGGTAGATATTAGGTACTCTAGTTCCTGGCACACTGTCAAAAGCAGAACAGAACTAACTATGGACATAGTGCTTGCTTCTGAAATAATCTTGTTGGTTTAACTATCCTGACAAAGCAGGTTGACCTTGTCACTCTTGCAGCCACAACCTAACACATGCTTGTTCGAGAACAGGGCTGTAACTTTTCATGTAACAAAACAGAGTACTGAGAATTTCCCAATAGGAGGCAGAATAAAGCATATATATTTTTAACTTAAATTTAGGTTAAATTAGAATATAGCCGGAATCTTAACTTCAGCCTGGCAGTTTTGTGTAGGGCAATATTACACTGCAAATTCTGTGTCCTTCATGCAATAAAAGGATGAGTTAAAATGTTATCCTGATAAGCAACTCAGTCGTAATCATAGCAACCAGATAGTATTGCCTTCTCTTAAAAAACAAGCAGCCTATTTTGAGTCTTCTGATACTGTAATGGGTGAATATTGCTGAATGTCAACGTGTGGAAGAACTCCTGAATACTTACTGTAAAACCTAGACACTTTGATCAACAAAAAGATGACAAATTAAAAATTTCAAGTAGGGCTTCATAACGCTGTCTAGTAGCAAAAGGAATGATGTAGACCAGGATTCGTCAGAGACCAGACAAATTTTTGGACTGTGGCTGAACAGCAGCTTTTTGCCATTCACTAGTTCAGTGTGTTTCTTATTCTTCCCATCACAGAGTCTGGAAGAGGCCTTGAAAAAAGTTCTGAAAAGCCACCTGGAAGATGTTGTTGTGGCTCTGCTCAAAACTCCAGCTCAGTTTGATGCTGAAGAATTAAGAGCCTCTATGAAGGTAAGGCAAAAACTTCTGAAGAAAACTTTCCTGAAGAGCAGAAATAATTATCAGGACCTGTAAATGACACTGGACTTGGATTTCAAAGCTTGTGCGTTGCCTTCATTTTCACCCTGTTTTGCAAAATAAATCTATACTGTTAATCCAGGTTCTAAGAACAAGATCCAGCAATCTTCCCTGAATTTTAGGATTGGAGAAGATTCTTTTGTGAGAATGAACTCTTTCTGCCTTCTGAAAATTGGTTGCTGATGTAGTGATAGAAAGCCATTGTGTTTACATACCTGTTTAAGTAACAGAAGACAAAAAGGGAAGGAGGTGTTTCACGAATTTTGCATTTGTATTTTTTATATGCACTGCTTCATCCCTTTAGTGCTTCTTTGGGGTACCAGTGATATTAAATATGATAAAAAATTAATTCCAAAACAGCTGAAATAACAATATTTTTTAATGTTTTTCATTTTTCTTTCTTGTTCCACGTGGGGCCTTCAAATCCAAGTCCGTGATTTTTGTCTTATTTCTGTTCTAATTTTAAGTTTGCTGTGTCAGACAACATTTCCAAAAATTCAATCACTTTTATCAGGGGCTTGGAACTGATGAAGATACCTTAATTGAGATTCTGGCCTCAAGAAACAACAGAGAGATCAGAGAAGCCAGCAGATACTACAAAGATGGTAACTCAAAGCAAGAAAGAAGTATTAATAGTATAACTCTGTAGCAGACATAATACAGTCACAGCCCCACTTCTCAATATGAGAAGCTGAGATGACATTGTAGGAAGAAAGTGAAGCTTCACGTAAGATTGAAAGAGGTGCAGGCAAGGGAGGTCATACTGACTTTTTTCTGACCTATGTAGGTCCCAGTACAGAAAGAAAAGGCACATAATCACTGCCAGAACTGCAGATGTCTCATGGAATGGTCCATGCATTTAGATGCTTTGTAGGGTAGAAGCAAAAGCCAGCTGCTTTTCTTCTCTTGTAGCTAAGCCTTGGTTAACATCTTAGGATCTCACTAAGCTTGAAAAAAAAAGCTTATTGAGTTAGCAACACAGATAATACTAACAGTAGGAGCAACCAGTGAACTGAAGGGGGAAAATCTTTGAAGGGATAACTAAAAGGGAATGTGGTAACTCTCATATACGTAGAGTTTACTGCAGTCAATCAGTGTTGTCTAATCAAATCATATTTTCTGAGAGCAAGGAAAAAAACCTGTATCTCTAGTGGACATATTTAAGTGGGAAATTAAGAAAAGGCTGAAAAAAATAACAGAATCATAGAATAGTTCAAGTTGTAAGGGACCTTTAAAGACAATCCGGTCAACCTAGTTGATAACTTTAAAACAAACTACAAGTCATTTTTCTTTTGATTTCAGTGCTGAAGAGAGATCTGACACAAGACATTATCTCTGACACATCTGGAGACTTTCAGAAGGCTTTGGTTGCTCTAGCCAAGGTATACCAAGCTTAAATATTTTTGAGTGACATTACCCATAATAAAAAATTACCGTTGTCAAGACTATTTTAGAGAAAGATATACAATAAATAAGAATTTTATAAGAATTTAAGTAATATTTATTTCCGTGCATTATTTTTTACTTACATATCTTAGATCATATGAAATTGTTCTTAAACAAGCTATAATGAGATTTTATCTCAAATGCATTTTAAAAAAACAGTGATGTTTATTACCATTTATCATTTATGCTTTTAAGACTTTAACTCTCTGCAAGTACTTGAAAAAACAGCAGGCATAATGTCATGTCAATTGACTAGAAATAGAAAAGGAAGAAATGCTTACAAGTAGAGAAATAAGTTTTTGTCTTGCTGTTAAGATATGTTTCTAGTAGTTAGATAATGGGACAGGGGCAGGGAGTTAACAAGTGGACAATGTGTTTTGTGGATTCATGTTCAACAGCAGATGAGTTTAAACACTGGAGGTGCCCAGTAAAGAGACCCTTTTAAATTGACAAATATTTGATTCTGTGATTGTTGAGTACATGTATAAGAAGGTTGTACATGCACACGGGATTATTTTTTGAGACTTACATGTTTTGATTTTCAGTTTTTAGTTTCAAATCAACTTGAAAGGAGTTTATTGAATTGTCATCAAGGAGAAAAATCACAGTTTCTAATGCTGTAATTTCATGTTAAGAAACAATATTTCCTCTGGATTTTCATGTAGGACTACAGAAATAAGTTGCTGATGACTTCAGAAGTGTGAAATAAGTTGCTGATGGCTTTAGAAGTGTGAATTCTGATTACAAATACAACAGCTTTATTCACAGAATGATTGACATAACTTTATCCATCTGCAATTATATATTAAGTTATGAATGAGAATGGAGGGCAGAACTCTAAAATGCTGAGATTTTGGTGAACTGAACAATTATGAGTACCAGTGATATTTTATTTATTAATTTATGTAGGCTGACCGATGTGAAGATTCGTATGTGAATGATGAGCTTGCTGACAATGATGCCAGGGTAAGGTCATACTTTGTACTCTGCAGAACTTCTTCATCTGAATTACTTGGGACTACAAACTCTGTCTGAGAATATTCTACTTGAATCTTGTGCTTTGCAGACCTAACAGAGAATTGCATGTTATGTAGTAATCTTTTCTGAGGGAATACTATGTTACAAAGATCATTTAAGCTTTTCTATTTGAAGGAAATTAAATCTTTACCCTAGTGTTCGGAAACATTCCTGCAAGACCTTTTCTAGTTCATGTAAAGTGCGTGGACCATTTGAAGTAGAGGTCAACAACTGGAGAAATTAGACACAATCTTCTTTATGTTTATAACACAGTACTTGAATTGAGGAACAAGGGTGTACACGTATATCTGTGCAACCGAGTACCGTGCCTTGACCACTGTGAACTCCACAGTATGTTAGCTATAGCTATTGCTTTACAGTGATGAACCTTTCAAGATTTTGAGTAAATCTCACAGTCATCTTCTGAATAATTCTGAAAGAAACAACTGATCTTTCCCTTATTTCTTCCACCATTTTGTTAAAATCTTGGTAAACCTCGTCAGTCTTTCCTGAGTTTACACCTATAAAATCTTACATCACTGTTACAATTTAAATGTAGATTGGTTTTAAAATGATTTTTTAAAAATCCAACCAAGCAAGAGTCATTGAGCAATACTGCTTTTATTCTTGCTACATAACTTTAGTTTTGTCATCAGCCTTAGATATGAAAGGTCAGTAAATTAACACTCTGTCCAAACTCAAAAGATCAATCCTATTTCTCTTGACACAGAGAGTGTGGTCTGAAATACTTTTTGCTGCTGTGTGGAGGCCTTTAATTATTACTTCTAGAGAATTTTGAGGAGGTGACGAAAATGAAGGAGACTGATTTGGTTCTTTCCATTAAATCTCTTCTGGAAAGACAAGGAGCACTTGGTGCATAGGCTTCTGCTTCAGATTTGTTCAGTTATTGTCAGAGATTTTGTTTGTCTGAAGAAAGCCTACCAGTCCTGAACTCCCATACAGACTGTAAACATACCATGATATATGAAAAATGTCTTCTTTCAAGAATGCTATACCCAGGAGAGCTCGATGGTGATCATAAGGTGTCTGAAAATGTTTTCTAGCTCCATAATGTTCTCTAGGTACTATTATGACATAAGTGAAGTATGAAGTGTTACTTGATAGAGTTAGTCTGAGGTTGTGTAGAGTTATGTTACGGATTGTGTCAAGGGCTGGAGTTCATTGCTGACAAGCTATGGCTGATAGCCTCAGAAGTACACTATTTCTGTTCAAGATTTACTATACTGATGTTAGCTTTACTACTTTCTTTTCATTATGACAGGCCCTGTATGAAGCAGGAGAGAAAAGGAAAGGAACAGATATTAATGTTTTTGTTACTATTCTTGCTACAAGAAGCTACCCACATCTCCGAAAGGGTACGTTGGGTGAAACATTGTGCTTCCCTGGAATGGTATTTTGAACGTGGCCTGCTCATGAACTCAAAGATAGAGATTGTCAAGACATGACTTTGACAGCGAGACTGACAGGTCTTTGTAGCTGGACACATACTTTCTGCCCAAGGGTGCGGCTGGCAGCTTAGCTGTTCTTTCCATGCTAGTGATGACCAATATAATTTAGGTTGTTAACAAAACTATTACGACAAATTTGCACAAGGCAAGTGGTCACAAGGCCAAAGGGTTAGTGTGGCAGGGCTTCTGAATGCTCCTCAATGTGGTTTTGCTCCTCAGCCAGTTTACCCTGGGCAGAGAGTTATGACCTAATGCCACAGGTTCCACTGGAGTCAATGAACCATCTCTGTCCCTACCAATGGGAAAATGAACCCTACCATCCTAAAAAAAGTCCTATTCCTTATGCTGACTCCACAAGGCCATGCAGTATCACTGCTCTTTACACTGTGCTGGCTGAAGAAAATGAGAAAGATGGCCTACAATCAGTCATCTGTGTGCAGCAGTAAGGGCAGAATAAGGCAGAGGCAATGCAGGCAAGGTACTGTCTTTTCATCACTATTCGCTGAGTTTTCTTCCTGTATTTAGTCTTTCAGAAGTACACCAAGTACAGCAAGCATGACATGAACAAGGTACTGGATTTGGAGCTGAAAGGTGATATTGAGAAGTGCCTGACTGCCCTTGGTAAGTGGTTCTGCAGGTTGTAACCTACTGTATATGCTGACCATACGAAAACCTACCTCTTCTGTCGTACTTGTTCTGATAGGAAACCATTCTGGGCTTACCCTGCTTAATTGAGAAACTTTCTAAATAATACTTTCGAAAATTGAATCCAAACATTGTGGTTTAATTGAGTTATTTAAAACCAGCTAAAGTTGATGAATGAGTAGAAATACCTCTCCTAATATGTAGAAAGGTCTTTCAAAGAGAAACATGTGTCATCAACAGAGAAAGACCTTTACAGGAAGTCAATATGCCAAAACCAGCTGTCAGAACAGGCACAATTTTTATCAAAAATACATTAGTTTTAAATCTGTCTTCAAAAAACCTAAAACAAATGCACTCTTCTCTAGTTTTTTTTTTCAAAGACATTTATAATATGTAATTATTAAAAGCATAACAGGTTTACTTCTGCTTTTTTTTCCCAGTAAAATATTCTTATGAGGTTCATGATAAGATGTATATTAAGACCCTCAATATTACTGTTCCTCATGAACAGTAAAGTGAGGCAGAGACTTACTTAAATCACTCTTATTAGTGCACCAGGAGTGGAATCAGGAGCCAGACACCCATCTTGATTCCCAGTGCTTGTATCACTGTCAAGAGTACTTTGGATAAAAGAAAGAGTCCATCAGATCCCTCTTAATATCAGAAGTGGAGGGCAAGTACCCAATATAACTTGGTTTACAAAACATCAGATCATAACCTCCAGCTCTGCTGTAGAAGACGCAAGTGCTTTCAAATTTTTCTTCTTGGGAGCTGCAACACCTTTCGTAATTTTGTGGAAGTAAACTAGACAGTGTGGTCTTGTCTTTACAGTAACTATTCTCCCCTGGCTGAATTGCTTTCTGAATAGACAGAGGAAAGGAACTGCTACTTCTCCCATATTTTGAAGACAGGTATAACAAAGATGTGGATAAATAGGATATGCTGGTAGGAACACTGAGACTGCTTTTAACGTGTTTGCTTTCCAGGCTTTTGCCTTTTATCACTTGTTACATGTATAACAGATGTGAACTTATCTTACTGTTTCATTACAGTGAAGTGTGCCACAAGCAAGCCAGCTTTCTTTGCTGAAAAGCTCCACTTGGCGATGAAGGTAACCTAAAGAAAGAACTTAGTAAACATGGACTGCTTTGTAAGCTGAAAAATAACAAGCTCTCTAAGCTCTCTAAGCCCTTTGTGTGATGAAAAATTACTGCAGAAGGAAATTCTGCAGTATTCTCTTGCTCCTCTATTCATTCGTTCAAAACATCTGAGTTTCCATAGGAGGAGCTATCTGTTTGCTGTAGTGTGTTCAAGGCATCTTTGCATCCACACATATATCATGTATTCTAGACAGTGACAAAAAACTAACTGGAACTTTTCTTATTTATGAAAACACAAAAATACTAGTGAAAAGTAAATAGGAAAGCAATTACAGACATGGACAAGAACATTGTAGAAGCCCGATTTTTGACAAGGCATCCATGGTCCTTCTGGCAGATTTGGAATCCAAGTTGAATGAGGCAGCTGGAGATCCTGAAATACTCCAGTATGCAGGTATTATCATTACTCCCGTGACTTGGATAGGAGCAGTACATGAAAATTAAGTGAAACATAATGAAAATACAGTTTATTGTACTATTTAAAAAGTAATTTAAAAAGTCAGTGAAGTCTAGGTTGTCTCTGATATCTGGCAAGCACAGTGAAGGACATGGCTCTTTTTAAGAAACAGCCAAAAGAAATGAATAAAAAGATTCCAAGGGTGGAGATAGGTTGTCAGAAGCAAATTGTGCTCTTAGGGAAAAGAAGGGCGATATGAAAGCATGTTGAAGGAATAGGATGTGAGCTCTGTTCACCCACAAAGAAGTCTGATGGATTGACACACAGATCCTTGAGATGTTTCAATTACATAACTAGCATCTTTTCTTCTTTTTTCTTTTTTCTTCATTTTGCTGCTTTTTTTTCCTTTCTTTTTTCCTTTTTTCTTTTTCCCTTTTTCTTTTTCTCTTCTGCTTTTTTCCAATTTTTTTTCTTGCATTTTTTCCATTTTATTTATTCTTCATTTTAACAGGGCTTTGGGACACGGCACAAAGATCTCATCAGAATCATGGTTTCACGCCATGAAGTGGATATGAATGAGATCGAAGGCTATTACAAGAGCCTGTATGGCATCTCTCTTCGTCAAGCCATTATGGTAAGTTTTCTCTGAGGTGACATGTGAAATGCAAAAGAACCAAGTGATTTCGGAAGTCAGGTGAGGGTTTGTTAACTTCTCTGCTCCTCAGTCACCAGTTCATCCTGAGTAACTCATTGTAGCTGAGTAAATCATGTTCCCAGTGACCCACATGCTGATGGAACTAATTAATTTTCTGGGGAAATCTTTTTGTCACAAAAGCTATAGCAATTTGTTAGTAGTGGTACATGTCTCAGGATATCATCTTACAACATAAGCCAAGAGGTGAATGGAGACTTCAGTATCCACAGGTTCCTGAACTTGGGCAGGCATAAGGTACATTGGAAGGAGTGTGGAGATGATTGCACTGGCAGCTCTTCTGGGAGATATTGGATGCAGCTGGCTATTAGTTTTTAATATTTGAGGTACTCCTGAAAACACCTTGTTAACATGACATTTATTTGGCCTGCTTTCCAGATGACTTAACTAAATGAGTTAAACTAACAAAAGTATCTTCTTAAAGGGAACAGACCACCCAATGTATTTTCCAGAAAATTTAAACTGGTGAGGGTAAACTTGCAAAGCAGTTTTGTGGACCCTAGTAGACAACACTAAAAAAGAAGTCTTGATTGGAGTAGAAACATGCTCCCTACATGTATCAAAATGCCTTTTTGATTTTTATTGGTGATCGCTACTTTTTCAGTTAGGTGCCAAAGGAGACTTTTATTCTTCCCCCACGAGCGTGTGTAATCTGTAATTTGGTATGTAATTACATCACGTCATCATGTTCCAAATTGGTGATTGCATCCATATGTCTTGAAGTATAGCTTGGCTACACTATATAGTTCATATGTCTCTGCAAAGTAGATTCAAAATTGAGAAAACATAGTGTGCTATGATTACACTGCATACTTAGTGCATATTATCAATTTTTCAAGCTGAATAAGCAATTCTATGGTGAATTGAATCACTGTACTATTAGCCTATGTTTGAGACAATCCTAGGTACATTGTGTATAGTGTTTTAATACTAATGAACATTGGACATCACTGGTTGTGGAAGGCATTTTCACATTATCTAAAGAAGAAAAGCTTGAGCTCCTGGGCAGATAGAAAACTTCGGTGCTTCTCCTCTTTATTTATGTCATGAGACCTCCTAGGACTTCTATTCACCTTGTCTACCCTTGCTCCACTCTGGAAATGCATGTGTTTATTTCTATGTCATACTGATGACTTCAGTGAGGATATGTGTTTTATCAAGTGATTAATTTATTTAGGTGAAGGGTTAATGTTTGGTACATGTATATTGAATGCTTACTGAAAGGTATTTCACTCAAGACCATTATACTAACAATTGTGATTTTTTGCACTTAAATTGACAGGATGAACTCAAAGGGGATTATGAAAATGTCCTGGTGGCTTTATGCAGAAATTAATACTAAGTTTCATGTTCCTGCAATGCACTCAAGCCCTGTTGCTGAAGGTCTTTGTATATGCTTTTGCTGTCTATGTAAAATACAGGCTTCACACAGTGAGGTTGCTCTGGAATGGTACTTAATCCATATGTGTTATGTCAAAAACCTGTAACTGGAATGTATTTTTTCAGTATCTTTGTTCTGAATAACATTAATATCTCTTTTTGCCATTATTTATCCAAAGTCAAGGAATGCCCCCAAGTTTCTATTTGCTTGATTAATCATGAAAAAGATTAAATTTTTATCTATGCTAAGCAAATAAACTTTTAAAAATAAAATTAATGCACGTTGAACTTCATATGTCCTTTGTTGCTTTTCTGAATTCAATTTAAAGTTGTCTACATGCAGCGCATGAGAGAAAAAAAGTCAATAAATAGCTTAAATATGATGTAGCAATATCAGACAGTATAGCTAAGCGTATACCTTCCCATTTTACTTCAGCTATTGTTTATGCAAACCAGATGTAAGAAAATAACTAAAGGTAACTTGTTAAAAAAATTAACAATATAAAAAGTTAATATTGCTTTCTTGTTCTTTTTCATTTAAATTCCAGAGTAAATAAACCTGTTATGCTTTGTACATATACTAAAAAAAAGAAAAAAAAAGAGTTGAAAAAACTTTTCATAGCCAAGTACAACTTCTGTCTTTTTCATGATGAGTTGTGTAAATTTTTTATGTTGTCTACAGAGTGAAAAAACTACTGTCACTACCTATATGTGGGACAGAGTTTACGCTTGGCATTACTGTCCAGATTATGCCACATGCTGTACAAATTAGTTAATTATAGTCCTCAGGTGCATTCCTGCAATTAAGCATTACTTGTTGGTTCTTTGTTACACACAAATATTGCTGGTCTTATGGTGGTCTCCAATTACTCATTTGAACAACATCATGTTAAACTATTGGGAAATCAAAGCTCATCTTGGCTAATTTCTGTTAAGCATTGCAGGCCCTCTTTGCTTCATATTGGGATGGTTTAGGAAAACAGAACTAAGTGTCTGGAAAAGGAGTAGTCTTATTCTAGAAGAAACATTGTCATTGACAGAGCTAGAGAAAAAATTCCCACGTACCTACCACAGTGCCAAGTTTTGATCTACCATAATTGTATTCCAAGATTTATAGTTGCCCCCCTACCATAATTTACTTTGTTGGTAATCCTTGCTGTCGTCATAGGATAAGTGTAAGATTCTGACCAAAGAAGTTTATAGGACATATACATGATAGCCATCAATTAAAACAGGAAAACATAAAACCAAGCACACGTACGCACAGAGATCATGTGCTGAGGGATTTGATTGGTCAAATGACAAGCTTCTGAGAAAACAAAACTGAACCACCTCTTACGTTTGAAGTGTGGCACTAGTAAAAGATGCATTTTCGTCCTTCCAGGACCTAAAGGGAGCCTACAGGAGAGATGGGAAAACACTCTTATCAGGGAGAGTAATGACAGGATGAGAGATAACAGGTTTTGGCTGAAAAACAGTAGATTTAGATTGGATATTAGGAAGAAATTTTTTACTGTGAAGATGGTTAGACACTGGAACATGTTGCCCAGGGAAGCTGTGGATGCCCCATCCCCAGAGGTGTTCAAGACCAGGCTATATGAGGCTTTGAGCAACCTGGTCTAGTGGGAGGTGTCCCTGTCCGTGGCAGGGGGTTTAGAACTAGATGATCTCTAATGTCCCTTCCAATCAAAACCATTCCATGATTCTATTATTTTCTTAAGAGGCAGATGTCACAAGAATGTAATTCCCCAATATTTTAGTCCACACAGTGATGAGTTGGAAAGGTTGATTGTGAAATTAAATATGGTATCTTGATTCTTTACCAGAACTTCCTTGCTTCCTTTCTGACTAAAGAAAATGCATGGTTATTGATGTGGTGATTGCTAATCAACTTGTGGTGATTAATAAGCATATATGTTTTGGTTACACACATATACACACATATAAAGCACACATGTTTTGCCAACCTCTTTGCCATGGTGTCCTGGGTTAAGCTGAGACAGAGTTAACTTCCTTCATAATAGCTAGCAAGAGGCTGTGTTTTGGATTTGTGCTCAGAAGAAAGCTGATAAAAAGTGATGTTTATACAGCTGCCAAGGTCTTTCAGCTTCTCTACTGTCTGCAAACAGGAGAAGCTGGGAGGGAGCACAGGCCCAGTTACTAGCCCAGGATTTGATTTTAGGTTTGGGATTGAGAGCTAAAGTGGCCAATAATCTATTCCATAACATACACGACATGCCCAGTATATGGGTGAGGACCCTCCAGAAGATCGGCCTTTGTTTTTGGTTCCAGATCTCTTTTGCTCCAGGTCATCTCACTCCAGGTGGTCACTCTCCCAGGGCCTTTCCCACCCCCACCCCCAAAAGCCCGGTCAGCTCTTGGTCTGGGATGCTCAGACTGTTATCTCCATTCTGTGAGTGCAGTTTTGGGACTCTCCGTGCTCCGGGATCGTTAGCCGAGAACTGGCTGAGCCTTGGTCATCGGGTAGGAGTGCAGTATCACTGTGTATCACTAATTTGTATGTTTGTATATAGTATTATTTTCAATATTACTGTAGTTTAGTTATTGAATTGTTCTTATCTCAACCCATGAGTCCTTTTTTCCCTTTACCCCTGTAATTCTCTCCCCTGCCCTCTGGGTGGAGGGGAATTGCATGAGTGAGTGTGTGGTTTGGCCCCCAGCCAAGGGCAAACCCATCACACATGGATAATAACCTACTAAAAGTAAAGAAACTTCAATAAATAGGTTTTGAGGTACTACCTGTGTTGAGGGCTGGAGCCCTGGAGAAACAAAGAGAACAGAGCAAACATACTCAGTGGGTGGGTCATAACTAATGAACTTCTATCCAATATATTATTAGGCCTAATGGTGAAACTCTCTTTTCAACATTTCAGTCATTGTGAAATTGAGAACTGTGGTATGCAAAAGGAAAGAATCTGATTTCATCAGCATAGAAAATTTTTTTTTCCAAAAGAATGTTCACTAGAGAAACCAAAAAGCCATCAAAATAAAACTACAGCAGATTTTTAAAAATTACTTTAAATTAAAACTGAAGGAATGTTTGAAAATTTAAATTTATTCAGTGTGTTCTTTCTTTTTGGCTGAGCTAAAGAGGGTCTCAGCAGCAGCCTGTTCTTTGTGAGAACCCAGCCTAACTATCCAGCTTCTAAGTGTGAACAAGTGAACACCTAGAATTTTCATTTAAAGGACGCAATGGTATGAAGTTAAACATGCTATTAATAGAAAAATGGTTGTTATCTGATTATGGGTTTTGCAGGACTGTGCAACAGAAGGAAATTATTACTGTACATTGCTGCAATCCAAATGCTGCTTGTTTTGAAGAAGAAGGATTGGTGGAGGTCTGTGTAGTGGTGCGTCAATGAGGAGTCGCAGTTCTACCGCCAGTGCAAGTCAGCTAAATCCGCCTAGGCATTCACTTCTGCCTGAAATGTACACATTTCTGTACAGTGAGGATACTACTTTTTTTTTTTTTTAAGGTTCTGTTTATTTGGCCATTTCACTAATTTTGTCAATGTTATGATGTACTTATATGACTTCATATTTCTATAGGAAATTTGCACACAACTATTACAGTCAAGAAACTTTTTCAAGTACTGAAAAAATAGGGCTTCAATTAATACTTGTGGAACAGTGATTACACCATCCATTTCACTGCCAGACTACTCCCAAACGGTTTAAGTGGAAGTGGAGGATATTTCCAAACTGAAACACCAAGCAACACCAAGAGGCAATGTGTTTCCCTGGCATGAAAAAAGGGCACTCATCTTAAAGAGCTACACTGCACAATCAAGGGCGGGGGAGAGAGAGAGAAAGGACTAAATGGACCAGCACAAATAAGGCAGTGTTTTCTGAGGTGGGCAAAGTAATTCACAACAGCTTACAAAAAATAAACAAACTTTTAGTGAATTGTGAACAGTGGATAGAGGGAAAATAGCCCATCATGTTTGAGGACAGTTGGATGTGCTATTTTGGAAAGACATATATCAGACTTGCAGTAGGGTAGGGATTTTTGCATTCAGCTGAGATTTCTGAGGAATAGTAGCCCACCCACTTAATGGGGAATGGTCATCCAGCCATTTAAAGCTTAATGAAGAGGCAACGAGGGATGAAAAAAAAAGGAAAGAAAATGTCAGTAAATATGTTACAGAAAAAGTCGTAGTGAAATTCATGAGAAGGCTTCCTTGCTTTGATGTAAATTGATAGAGGAGGGGGGGACCAAGGGGGTCACAAAAAAAAGCCACAAGAGTGTTGAAATGTGCAATTTTTTCATCATTGTACACTTGTAGCCTCTAAACAGAAAAGTACTGTGACAACACAGCTTCAGAGCATTTGTATTTCACTGTCTGTGCTCTTCTGGCCTTTTTCGCTTTGCCCTGACAAAACAAATGATAAATTTGCAGGACGTAAGAAATAGGCCTCTGGTGTTTCCAAAAATTTGAGCTCTGGTGCCACCTCATGAGTAAACTAAGAACAAAGCTAAGTAAATGTATTGAAACAGAAGTTCAGTCTCAAACAAGTGAAGATCTTATTGGGGCAACGTGTTCTAGGCTGTCAGAGTGACAAGAACTAAACAATTCCATTTATTATAGAAACCGTTTTTTCCCCCCCTTCAGTATTTTTTTTTTTTGAGCTCTGGTTTCAGAAGGAAAGAGCAGGGGAAATATGAACTAGCACTAGCTGTTGTATTTGTAAAGGGAGATAACAGAGAGGTTTCTCAGAACACTGAGCAAGACAATAGTAGAATATGAAAAAAAAAAAAAGAAAAAACAGCCCAGATGACACCAGAACTTCCCAAAAATGTACCAAATGTATATGAGTGCTTACACCAAACCCTGTGTTTGAAAGCAAGACTCACCCATCCCACAGCCTGTCTCTTGTATGATAAACAGGAGACCCTGAGCAGAGGTGTTTATGAGGTGATTATTTAGCAGATTTGGGCAAGTAAGGATGAACATCTAATAGACACCCTAACAGAAGGTGCTATGGCAAGGTGACATAGCTAAGCAGCCTTGTGTATTTACCTAGCATAAAGATAAAAAGACATCAGTTTGGGTTTTGGGGTTTTTTGTTTGTTTGTGTTTTTTGTTGTTTGTGGTTTTTTTCGGTTTTGTTTTTGTTTTGTTTTTAGTTAAGCTGTTTTTCTATCTCCATTCCCTATGTGACCTGGGCAGAAAGTTTTCTGTTGCTTTTTGCATTTATTGTAGACTTCTCTTTCGTTAAAAGCATTGGAATAAGGTACACCAGAAGGTCTTTTCTGGCCTTTAATTTTTCAGTGTCTGGTTTTGCAGTTGATTGCAGTGCCTCCTTCATTCAGCTGGGCCAAGTGTAGAAAAGCTAAACAAACTGCTTGTAAGGAATTCAAATATCACAAGAGGGATGGCAATTTATCATAGCTAGAGAATGTGACCATCACCATATTTAGTATTGTTTTGTATGCTATTGTTTACACATCAATGGATCAGGATGTTCTATAATTGTTTTGTCGTAATAAAGAAGGGCAGAAATGAGATCTTATACGTTCTTTGATCATACTATTCATAGCCTTTCAGTAAATTGTTCACTGTGATACTAATGTAGGTTTCCTGAACAGTTGCAGTTAATTAGTGTTGTCTAATACGCATTTATATGACTCTAGAAAGAATAACCTACATCTGCAATTGAATTTATCATGCCTCTTTCAAAGTCCACTTAGTCATTCCTTCCAATCCACATGAAACGATTGTGTGTTATTACAAAAAATTGCCATTTGATTTTTCCAAATAGCTGATGAATGTAAATTGATTAATAAACAGAAAGTTTAGACTCTTACTGCTTAGTTTTATTTGTTTTGAAGTTCAGCATTTTCTTTTTCTCCCACCACCTCTTAGCGTATTCTAAACTATGCTAGAACTTGGCTGCCAAGCTGCTGACAATTTTGTTATAAGCTTCTTGGGAGGCTGTGTTAGACTTCAAGAAGTGAAAGTGGACTCTAAAAGTTCTTCTGCTATTTTTGTATTTTATGGCAAAGCACTCCACTCTTTGTGAAGTCATACATGTTTAATTATGAAGATTTTTAATATATTTTTCTAGGTATTTCACATTTCAATTAATATGAAGTTACTGACAAATAAATACTTTTGATTTCTGAACTGATAATTTTATTTTCAGACTTATTTATTCCAAATAATATATGAATGTGAATAAATACCGTACATTTTTTATTATTCCTGCAAACACTATTTTGTTCTTCAGAAAATATTTGAGGGGTTATGCGTAGCATTTTTGTTTCATTATCTGAAATTGTCAGTATGTGGCATTGTTTGAAACGTACCAAGTTTGCCTCTCTCTGATTGAGGTCAATGTTTCTGGAATGCCTGAAAACCATGATACTTGGTCTTATGGAAAACTGAAGATTTTGTTCATCCATGGTACCTCAACCACGTCTGGAAACAATGCTATAGTTAGGTGTTTTTCTTTTTATGAAATGCAGTTATGAACACGTGGAAAATTACTTATATTTACTTAATCCCACTCCACAAAATATAAGTATTAGAATTTTGCATTTGTAATTTTAAGTTCATTTTGTCTATATATGCATTGAGCCTATTAGTAAGGAAAAGACACAACTGAAGTATAAGAAACTCTTACAAAGGCACAACTCAAAACTTACAATGACAAAGAAAGAAACCCCAGTCTCCCTACATTAATTTGCACAAGGTAAACTAAAAAAAAATTAAGTTGCTTCACCGAAGCATCAGTGTTTTTAATTACACAGCTCTACAGTGGAGAGGATTTTTACTTTTGCTTTTAATGCAGAATACAAAATGCTTTCCTAAAATAGAAGTTGTGCTGCCCAAAACCACTAGATGTAGCTGTTGACACTTGCAGGAGAAAGGCACTTCCCCCCCCCCCCCACTTCCATAAAGAGGTATTTTGTTGTGTTGTGTTTTTTTGGGGTTTGGTTTGGTTTGGGTTTTTTTTTTGTTTGGTTGGTTGGTTTTTGTTTGTGGTGTTTTGGTTTTTTTTTTAAAAAGAAAGAAATCTTAATATTGTGGCTTCCTTTGAAGTACTAGGGTGCCCCTTTCACAGTCCCTGAATTTGTCAGTCCTTCTTCTATCACATATGATACAAAAAGTTAAAGTATAAAATCTAAACATAACATGAGTGTTCATTAATTAATTATAAAGTAATGATGTTTAAAAATAAGTTAGGATATAAGCTTCCAGCAATGAGTCTGACATTGCAACTAGAGTGGTGTAGTACGGCATCAATGTATCTTACATAGCTAGGATATAGCAGTAATCTGATCAGCTGCAGTTGCCACAATACCAGATGGATCACTAAAAATAGAAGTCCTCTAGTAATCTGACTAGATTGTTTAATTCAGTGACCACTTGGCAATATATCAGGAGGTGCTTGCAGAACTGAATTAAAATACACCGTGAGGTTTTATTTTCAGTGACATCTAGAAGTCTTCTGTATTCTGTTCTACAATTTTCATGATAAATGCATTTGTAAGGATACCTGATATGCTATACTTCTTTTAAAAGTTTTTTTCCAGCCACCAATACCACAATAATATTTAAAATACTATTGACAGTGCTACACTGTAGTGTGTTACTGGAATAGCTTAATTAAGAAAATACAATGTAGACATATGAATTTCTTTATCAACAAAAATATGGTATAACTAAGCATATACAAAACTTTTATTATAATTTTCCTCTTCAGTGGTTAAAAGAAGTATTTTTGCAAGCATATGTATTTGTGTTCAGATGCTTTTCTAGTGTATAATTGTAAAATGTGCATTCAGGGAGAGAGAAACTGAAAAGATGAATATGGTGGTGCACAGCATAATTCATTTTCCTGGTTGTGGGTTTTCATTCATGCTCTGTGAATGAAAAAGAACTGAAGCCAGGGGTCTGATGATGTTTTTCATTTCTAGCTGATAAATGCAAACAAATAGTGAACATAATAAAGCAACAGTTACAGAAGAGTGTTAATGCCTGACTGTTGACAAGCACACATGCCAGTACATCTATGAACGTTATATTACTGGGAGACGTGCGTGAAGATTAGGGTTTAGTTTACTGTTAGTGAAAGTGCTTTATTTCTTATTAACATGAGTTGTGTTACACATACAAACTACTGGTAGGAGAGTGGCATCTACACCCTGATTTGAGTGAAAATAAATACCCTGCAGGTACAAACAATCTGCCACATAACAGTGTAATCCACTCCATTGTGCACTTGTTCTTTGAGACTGTCTCCTGTTCTCAGTTGTGCTTCTGTGACTTTGTATAACTTTTTAGTGGAATTGCTGTGGTATAAATACCCCTATATCAAAATACCAGCCTTCCAGTACCCGAAGGGGGCCTACAGGAGAGATGGGGAGGCACTCTTCATCAGGGAGTGTAGCAATAGGACAAGGAGTAATGGGTATAAGCTAAAAGAGGGTAAATTTAGACTAGACATTAGGAAGAAATTTTTCACTATAGGGGTGGTGAGACACTGGAACAGGTTGCCCAGGGAAACTGTGGATGCCCCATCCCTGGAGGTGCTGAAGGCCAGGCTGGATGAGGCTTTGAGCAACCTGGTCTAGTGGAGGGTGTCCCTGCTGATGGCAGCGGGGTTGGAACTCGATGATCTTTAAGGTCCTTTCAAACCCAAACCATTCTATGATTCTATGATTCTATGAACATTGGTACATCTGTATGTGGTACTCTGCCTCCATGGTGCCCAGCTGATTTACACAGAAGCACTGGTAGTTTGTCCTGTTTCCATATACCTAGTCCTATGCTGTTGCTGACTTCAGCACAGTTTTGCTCTCACTATGCCAGACACTAGGTTGTGTCTCCTCTCTTTCTGGCTTTTTTCCTGTTTGACATCCTATGAATATAGTAGAAGAAGTAAAGATTTTAAGATATTGTAGCAGAAATTTAGTACAAATATGGATGAAGACTCTTCTTGTGATTCATGGCAGTATCCACCCTGCTTTGATTTCTAACATAATACCTGTCCCCTTTCTCCTTTTACTCAATTTTCTTGTATCTCTAGAACAATCATTTCTTTTTTGGGAGTAATCCCACTGTATGTGCTCAATTTCTCAATCTCTGTCTGTAGTAGAAACCCATATCCCTTCCTCCAGCACTGCCACTGAAGCCACTTGGATGTGGAGAATCCGTCCATCCATCCATCCATCCATCCATCCATCCATCCATCCATCCATCTCTTGTCCCTTCCTAACTTGCATCAAAAACCGAGGGCCTTTGGCTTAGTCTCCTTTCCTCTGTCACTTGTATTCCTTCTGCCCTTTCTCAATCTTTTTCATTTTGTGAAAGATATTTCTGCTTTTGTCTGTACTTCATTGACATTGTATTACCGTATGTCATCTGTTTGCTCTCTTTGTGTTAGCTTTCCTTTCAGACATTGGCTTCTGGATCTCTATCGCCGGATTTTTCTCTCCTTCTCTCTGAGGACATCTTCCATGCTGATAACTCTTTTATAGTTTTACCCTCATAAATCATTAGTCTCATCTCTGCAGTTGACTTGCAGCTCTGGCTTCACTCACTCAGTTGAAAGGCTAGTCATTTGTTTTGCCTTTCATGCTGCAGTTTTCTTGCTAATCTTCCTGTTACTTCTTTGACATTGACTGGTGCTTTTCATCATTGCCTGTTTGCCCTCGCTGTTTGATGCTGTTCACCAGGACTTTCATCAGCAGTGATGCATTTTCTCTTTCCCCTTCTTTCTTCCTTCCTACTTTAATATAATTTTGATTATTTTCCTCCTCACCTTATTTTCCCACCTGGACTTGCTTTTCTCCTGCCCCACTGCAAGGCTGGCTCTTGTACTGAGAGGCTGTCAGTTGTACAGCAAACCTTTGTTTCCCTTCTACATCTGCTTTTACAGATTTTCCTCTGGAACCATGAAGACTACAGTGATACTTAGCCAGTCAACTCTTTCCACTACTAAGTCATACTCTTCCCCTCACGTCTGCTTCTTCAATGCTTACCTTTAACAGGAGATTGCTCCTGCCTGGTTTTATATTTTATAATGAACTAGGTGCAGGTGCATCAGGGCACACTGTGTGCACTTAGAGTACAAATGAAACACACAGATGAAAGATGGACAGACAGGAATTATCTGTCATTAATGACTAGCATCCATCAGTTGTTCATTAATCCCTAAAGAAAACATTATGCTTGGTTATTTAGTCTTATATCACCACAACTTGCTTTTTCTATTTAATTCTGGTTTTCTGTATCTGTGTACTTCTTCTCCCCAGGCAGGTGCAGGATGAATGAGCTGTCACTTAACAAACTGCAAGATCTGATGTAAGAAGATTTACTTTATTATGAATAGTAGCTCTTCATCTCTGTTTCAAAACTACTCCTTTCTCTTAGGGGTAAATACATTGTGGGCTGTACATTGAGACTGTTTTTAAGTGAATATTAAGTCATATGAATCCAAAGAGGTTTTTTGTTTTAAAGTAAAATTTTGTGTCTCCCCAAAGCCTTGAATTACGCATAGAAATTGGAAAAATCTCCAGATATTTGTTTGCAAAATGGTGCAGAACTGAGTAAAATTCTGTACAATTCTGTAGGCTGGGTGAAAATTGTTTTTCATATGCAAAGAATGTGGCAAACATAGATCTATTAGATCTGTCTGGATCCATTCTGATATGCATGTATACCAAATATACTTTTTTTTCATTTCATACAAAGAAATGAGCTGTTTCTGTAGGTTTTTAACAGCCAAGAATTTTCTTTATAGGCACTCTTTATGGAAAGAGTTAAGCTAACAAAGCTGCTATCCTATTCATTGTCCTGTACATGAAAATATGAAATTGCATTAAGATGCATGGAAAAGTAAGTTCTTAAATACTAGTTGGTGGTGGTTGATTTGGGGTTTTGTTTGGTTGGTTGTTTTTTTTTTTTCTTTTTAAAGGATATGTAACTTGGCACTATGTAGGAAGCTATTTGTTAGCTCTCAGTACTTCCACAAGTTTTGGGAATTTTTTTTTTTTTTGCCCTGTCTACCTTATTTTGCTACTTATATTAACAGGGCTGGAGGGCTACTAACCTCCTGTACAGCGATGGTAGCTAGTCGTATGATTTTCACAGCTAAAATCACGTTCAGGATAGCTGCTGCCTTTGGAAAGTCTAGGACTTACAAGGCAAGAGCTGCTTACAAAACTCATACACAGGCTGAAGAAAGAGTGTACAAAAAATACCTCAGAAATGTCTGTCAAGCAAAAGTTGTGAAGCAGAGTAGAGAAAGTAATTTTTTGCTTCTGTTTCCCACAATGTACTTAATCTGTGCTTTATAACAGGGGTATGCTTTCCTTGAGACATGAACTCTGGGCTGCCCCCTCCAGAAGTGCAATAAAACAGTTCTACTTTGTATATTTATAGTAGTTATGTGAACAAGCACCCTGTATACATACCATTTTTGTATAAGTAACTGGAAGATTTAAAGTCTAGGGTGTCTGACTTGCACATTTTCATCAGATACTTGTAAATACAAACAAAACCACTACAGTTTGAAAATTGTAGCAATGACTGAGTCATTTGTTACGAAAAAGGAAAAATCCCAAACCACAAAACTAACATCATCCGTTTTACGCTAAATTAACTTTTATTTTAACCAACTCCATCTAAATCCCCCCCCCCCCAATTATCTTCATTATGGAGTCTGAAATTCATTGTCAGATATTATAAAGATGTTTCTGAAACTGAGTTTTGAAAAAGGTGGGTGATATTTCAAAACACTCATAAACAAGGTTTTTTGAGGTAATTCAGCTCTTTTTAATTTTGTATTGATGTGAGAAAGTCAACATAACTACTTGTAATACATCTTCAGATGTTGTGTGCAACATATCGGTGAACAAACACATGCTCCTGTAGGTTACAGAATATTTAATGATTGACAGTCCACTGGAAGGAAATTAAAAAAATAAATACCGTACTCAGACTTTTCACACCATCTCAAATTTGATCTGGTCTTTCAAGCCAGCTACTTTTTCTAATCCAATGGTGAGCCATAATGGCAATTAATTTGCAATAGATAAGTACCAGAAAATGTCCACTGTGGTGTCTGCAGAGGTAAAACAGACAACTCTGTTTTTAAAGCTGAAATTCTGAGTTCTGTTCCCACGTCCTCTGAACTTACTGACATCAACAGAATTGCATTTGCATAACTCTGCTGTTACAAAAAAAGCACTAGACTGCACACTTTAGTCTGTGGTGAGTTTTAGTTCATTTGGTTATTACCCTTCTGTAGCGTGCTTAGGGGAACATTTTACTGTGCTGTATTGAGTTATGTCTGCACTGCTACATTCACAGAGATAAAAATGAGAGTGCCCATAAGCTAATGAAATACCAGAGTTTGCAAAAGCTGTTAATAGCTTAATACAACAGCAAGGAACAGGTAAGCCTGTTGCTATTACATTGTTTTCAGATGCAGCAACAGAAATGTTTGCAAACCAGGGGAGCAGCAAGCTGCAATCTGACAATTCAGGGAGGGCAGGTAGAGGAAGCTGTGTTTTTGGTTTGTTTTTTTTTCAGGTGCCTGTGTAGAAATTCCTTGTTAGCATCTTTTTAGAGGCAAGGCTGTCTTTTTTCTGCTTGTAATTATAGTAACGTAAAATAAACAAAGACAGTGGTAGTCAGTCAGCACCCAAAAATCTATTAGAACACCCTGAACATCTTTAATCTTCATTCTTGATGTTGGCAAAATGTTCAAAGTCTGCATAAAGTGACAAGACAACAAAAAATCCCAGCAGCAAAGAATTTATGTGTTATTCCTTTGTATCAAAACAGAGTCCTGGCTGCAGTAAGGGATGGTCTAATCAGCAAAGAAAAAAATTGTCTGAGGACAGTATCAGTGAATGACAGCCTGGCACAAAAGACATTTCAGCACCTTCCTATGATTTCCTGAAGTTGATTGTAATGGCTGATGATTGTGATGGTGGTTTGAGACCTTTTATATTATTGGAATTGTCAAAATGTGAATTGTAGAAGGACTCACAGGTTTACAAAAATACTCATTAGCAGTTGCAGCTAATGCAATCTATAGCCTTCCTAAATACTAAATGGAAGCAATTTCTTACCACACTTTTCCCCTTATTTCTGCATTTCTCTATGTCCTGGTTTCAGTTTTGGCTGGCATAGTTAGTTTTCTTCCTAGTAGCTGGTATAGTGCTGTGTTTTTAATTTAATATGAAAATAATGATAACACACTGATGTTTTAGCTGTTGCTGAGTAGTGCTTCTACTAATTCAAAGACTTTTCAGCTTCCCATACTCTGCCAGTGAGGAGGTGCACAAGAAGCTGGGAAGGAGCATAGCCAGGACAGCTGACCCAAACTGGCCAAAGGGATATTCCATACCATATGACACCATGCTCAGTCTATAAACTGGGGATGCTGTCTAGGAGGCAGTGATTGCTGCCTGGTACTGGTGGGGTGTAGGTCGGCAGGTGGTGAGCAATTGTACTGTGCATCACTCATTTTGTGTATTCTTCTATTAATATTTCTTCCTTTGCTGTTTTTATCTCAACACATGAGTTTTCTCACTTTTGTTCTTCTGATTCTCCTCCTTGTCCCACCAGGGAGGGGGCAGAGAGAGCAAGCAGCTGTGTAGTTCTTGGTGCTGGCTGGGGTTAAAACATGACACTGTCTTTCACTATGCTATTACAGTAATTATTTGCTTTGCACTGTTTCATTCTGAGCACCATTGGTGCGGGTTCTGGGATTGTCACCGCTACAAGACTGTTATAACTTAAGGGGAGTCTCTTGATGTTACATAAATCACATTCAACAAAGCTTATGGAGGAATCACACTTTTGACCTCCAGATCATGGAACCGTAGAATGGTTTGGGTTGGAAAGGACCTTAGAGATCATCTAGTTCCAGCCCCCCTGCCATGGGCAGAGACACCTCCCACTAGACCAGGTTGCTCAAAGCTGCATCCAGCCTGGCCTTGAATACTTCCAGGGAGTGGATATAACACATCATCACAAAAGGAGCATTTGAAAACTGCTGCTGTTTGCATGTCCTCTTCCAGGATGCTGCTTTTACATCTGAAAATTTACTTTATAGCTGAGACAAAATACTACAAATCAATCTAAAAAAAAATATTCTGCTTAGCCTTCCTCACGTCTTGTTTCTCTTTGTGTTTCCTTCTGTTTCCCTCCGTGCTAGAACAACAGAGAAAGTTATCCTTTACTTTCACTTGTCTCTAGCATTCAACATATGATTCTAAATCTATAAGCATCTATTAAGTTTGTGTTCCTGACTATGATGGTGCCACCAGACTGAAAGCTTATTGTGCCATTGAACCACAATTTACTGTAGTACGCTTTTCACATATATTTTTTTGTGAATAAAGCTGAAAAATCGTCTAGCTTTAAGACCATAGGAATTCCCAGCCTGTCCTTGAATGCAGCTTTGCAAACTGTGAAATATTTGCAGATGCAGTCTGCAAGTTTGTTTTTAACTTTTGACCATCACATTACTCAAAGGATCTGTTTTGGAAAATATTAAAATATATGCCATGATGAAGAGAAATAAAGTGAAATCGAAGATCCTTCAATTTTAAGGGTAGATATCAGTCAAGAAAAAAGATCAGTGAAAAAGTTTTGGCTATGTATCCTAGAAAAATTCTACAACCCCAACTAATCCTCCAAAGTGAGCAGTAAGTTGTAAGATGTCCTGTAATAAGGCTCTTAGGTATACATCGGTCATATATTTTCACGGGACTTTTTAGAAACCATAAGAAAATTTGCTGACCACTTCTGCTCCAATTGCTTCTGCTTTCATTTAAGCAATCTGCAGTTGTAAAGAGTTGGTATGACAACAGCATGACTCTAATCAATAAAAAACGTGCAGCTGTTATCAAAAAAACTGTCTGCAAAATTGGAAAACTTGATTTCAGTATAGTTTTTCAAGTGTGTGTCTAGTTTTATTAGGGGGTGCTTTAGATAGAAATGGCTTTCAGTTTCAAATTCTTTTCACAATTCCCCAAAAATGTTTTTACCCATCCCCTCTGCACTCCCCCCCTTTTTTTCTTCCTTCACAGAATTAGTACATCTGTGGGGAAAAACAAAAACATTACCAGAACTGAGCACTTTCAGTTTTCTTTTTTTAATACTTGTAACTTAGGATTTCTTTGCTGAAGTTGGAATTGGTAAAGGAAAATTATAAAGCCTCATACTTTTCTACTGCATTTCCAGTGGGAAAAAGAGGGAAGACGTAAGACATTCTCAAAAAAAAAAATGTTTTTCTAAATAAATATTTTAAGATCTTAGCTGAAAATTAATTTATCCTAAAAAAAAGCTCTTTGTGTACCCTTAGTATGGATATTTCCACTAGTAATAGAGTGTTTCAATAGCGAACAGATTTTTTTATCATGCAATAGCAGGCAGGGTAATGTTCATATTCAATCTTAAATCTGTCTAATGGATTCTTTTCAACAACAATTATTTAAAAACATTTGGGTTCAGAATGTTTATTTTAAAATATACTACTACTACTAACTACAATAATAATAATAAAAATAATAGTGCCAGCCCTGCACTAACAGTAAAGCCAATCAACAGGACTAATGACATAACACATAACTTTAGGAGCAAGAATATCTCAGCAGTATGAAATTTTTCTAGTTGTCATTTTGATATTGCAAGGTTGAGACTATTGTACTAATACCCTCTGAAAAAAGGAGGAGTGTGAATCCATAAAAGAGTTATCTATGGAGGAGGGAGTTAAGCATTCTGAAAGCAAGAGGTTGTAACTGTAAACTGCATATTCTTCTTTTTAATTTCACAGTCTGAAGCAATGAGTTGTGTCATCCTTATTTACTCCCTCTCCCTCACCAGCCTGCCTAAGTTTTCCTGGTTCTATTCCAAACTCCTAACATGACCCGGGATCCTCCATGGAGATCTTCAGAGGTTTGTCTTGGTTTTTCTACATTTGTTCATCTTCAACTATTAACATTGTGATAAAGAGCCAGAGAGCTTTTAAGCAATGTTCTTTGTCACCACTTATATTTATCTTTCTGCATTGTATAATGCTGATGTAATTTTAAGAATCCAGGTACTTTCTCTGTTTTAATATTAAAAACCAAGCAATCAAAAAACCCCAAACCTTAAACAAAATTGAACCCAAAATGGACTCCTTTGTCTTCTCAGCTTCTCCCCCTCTCCTCTTTGTGATGATTGGTAAGTACCTGTTTTCTGCATGCTGTGGCTTTTTTTGTACAACAGCAGCATATAATCAAAGGTGACAGCTGAAACCCCAAACAAAATCCTTTTATATTCAAACCTAGAAAGAGCTGGAAAAACATAGGCAGAAACGTGCAGCTAGCGCAGTATCTGAAGAAATACTGTGTTATGTTTTCTCACTATTGAAAAAGCACTTACCGTAAGAGACTCTCATAAAAGAAGGAACCCCGAATAATCTTTTCCAAAGCTTTTTTTCTTTCAAAAAATACCTGAAGGAAAGAGGAACTTCTTTCTTTTCTTCCCCCTTTTTAAAATATTTTAACTTTTTTTTTTTTATGACAGTATACATTTTGATCTGATTTGAAAGTAGTCAAAAGCAAGAACAGAAGGAAAAAGAACTTTTGATTTTAGGTCTACACCAAAGCTCAGTAACTAGGATAGAAGACAACTGAGGAGCCTAAGAGGAAGTCAGAGAAAATGGGCTACAACCGACAGGTAAAACCCCACACAAACTTGTAAAACATCAAGAAAATCTGAAATAGAATTTGATTCCACTGTGCTTACTCCTACTGCTCTAACTGTTGAACTCAGTTGTACAGAGAAAACCAAAATTGTAATGCTGCCCTCAACCCTAAATCAAGTGTCATGATTGCCTGATGTAGAAAAATTCTGAATCTGCTTTCTTAACACACCTACCTAAAAATAACAACAACAACAAAGAAAAAGGACAAAGGTATGTGGCTGCAGCTCTTACTCTAAGGGGTATAATTTCCCATCAACAAACATTACAAAATCATTGTCAGTTTCTATATAGTAGCATCCTACTGGGACAAGCCTGGAAGAATCTAACTTTAAAGGTTTTTGGTCAGTTCACCTTACTCTAGTAAATAATTTTTTAGGCAATGTCTGTGTAGATCTTCTAATGGCTTATAACAGCTCAATCCTGGCTGCAGGAGGATTGTTTGACCTCTCTCTCTGTGAAACCTAGGGATATCAGGGACTTGTTTATATTTCAACAAAAACTGGATTGAAATGATTTTAGCTTTGTAATTCTGGGAAAAAAATTATAAAGTTCTGTATGCTAACCAAAATAGAGAGTAGTCTAGTTATTTTTTTCCAGTCTGACACATTCTTGCAGTATCTTTTGAACTGCACTGACACCTATGGAAAAATACTCAAATTTTATTTTCACCAGGAACATACTTTTACCTGTATGCATGGGCATGTTCTCTTATCTTTATTCAGGGGCATCAGATGCTGGATATTAATCTTTGATATTCTGAAGAGAGGAAAACATGCATTTTAGCAATAAAAAACAGATAAACAAGAAAAACTTTGGGACTAGGTTTGTAAACATATGAGAATTAGGACAGGCTTTAGGTACTACAATACTACATACAATTATACCAGTACTTGAGAGTTGGCTTTAGCTTTTCTCTGCTGAGGGAATCAGAAGATAGCAATGACAAATATGAGAGTTTAGTAAATAATTCGAGCAAGGTCCATGGAGCATAATTCTCATTTACTTTCCTATTTGGTGAGAAAAGATTAATAGAGCCGATGTTGTTCATTCCTGCTTTTAGGGCTGGTATTGTGACAAGGTAACACTGTTCATTCTGAAAAATTATAACAGACCCCAGTAATCTTTATTTCCAAGGTTCACTTAAGAGGCTTCCATAGAGCTACTTCAAACAGAGATGTTCTGTCCAGGTTCTTCATACATCTCATAGCTTGGCTTGGCTGCACTATTGCTATGGTGGGTTAACCTTGGCTGGATGCCAGGTGCCCACCAGGCCCTTCTATCACACCCCCTTCAGCAAAATAAAGGGGGAGAATAAGATGAAAAACTCATGGGTCAAGATAAAAGCAGTTTAATTAAAGCAAAGGCCAAGGCCACACACAGAAACAAAAGGTAAACAGAGATGTCATTCTCTGCTTCCCCTCAGTAAGCCATGTCCTGCCCCTTCCCGGGAATGCAGAGCTTCAGCATATGCAGCAGCTGCTCCTGGAGACAAGCACAGTAACAAATGCCCCCCTCCTCCTCCCTGCCCTGGGCTTTTATGGCTGAGCTGATGTCACATGGTCTGGAACAGCCAATCCGGGTCAGCTGTCCTGGCTCCGCCCCCTCCCAAGCTGTGTTACAAACACCCTGGCAGCTGCCAGCGCAACACTCAGCACTGGGAGGGCTGCTGTGGGGATACTGACTTGGTCTCAGCCAGACCAAATACAGCTGCCTAGCAGATGTTCTTTTTTTACTCCCATGTTATAAAGATGAGGTGTGTGATTTTCTCACATTCTGCTACTCTGCCTGTCTGAATGTCACACAATCACAGCATGTCCTTTGGGTCCTTAATATTCCTCTCTTTTACTAATTTAAATTTCCACCAAGAAAAAACACAGTTTTTTGTTCATTTAATAAAAAATCAGGTGTATTAATTTAATTATTAAATACTTTGGTTTCACAAGAATTTAGGGATAGGACATAGCATCAACTTTGGAAGTGTCATTCTTAAAGTAAAGAGACATGAGGAGCTGTAACCGGACCCCATGTATGTGAGGCTAACTTTGTTCCTGGTCCGTGCTGTTATTTAGTAGTGGGAATCCCAAGGGAGGACTAGAAATGGAGCTCTTATTCAAGAGGTTTGCAACAACTCAAGATAAACATTAATTCCATTTCATAGTGGGGGTCTCCAGGTAGCCAGTAGAATACAGCTAAAGTGTTTTCTTTAAATACAAAGCAGATTTCGTTCCCTTTCCTCCCTCTTACGTGAGAGTAAAGAGTTTTCATTTAAAAAAAAAAAACAACAAAAAAAGAAAAATCTGTTAACAGCTTTGTGTGATTCACATCCAGATCAGGAAACTGTGACTTTATGCAAGACAGTGACTTTATCCAATACAATGGACAGTGTCTCTGAAATGAATTATATAAGTACTGTGTAAAACTCAGCAACAAAGTGATATGCACAGTAACATGTCTGACTTTCTATTCCATGTTGGTCCAGGCTTGCCAAACGCATTGAGCTATCTGCAAATCAGTAGAAGGACCAAACTGTCAGACAGTTAGTTATTCTAAGGGAACAATGGAATCTATCTTCTCATCAGAAAACAAGGACTGAGAAACCTTTCCTGGTGTTCTTGTTTTGCCAGTGAATGAAAACACTTAGAACCAAGGAATAGTTTAGATTGGAAGGGAACTCTGGAGGTATCTGGTCCAAACCCAGCTCCACACAAACCCATTTAGCATACCTTGCTCATGGCTGCATCCTGTTGAGTTTTGAATATCTGCTAGGAAGGTGACTTCACACACTCTCTGAGCAATCTCTACCACTGCTTGACCATACTCATAATTAAAAAACGTCTCCTAGGATCTAGCCAGGATTTCAAAACAAGTTTTCCAACTTTGTTCTCCTTATGTCTTCTTGATTAGATAGCTGTGGACAGTCATCAGTTCTCTTTTCAGTCTTTTTTTTTGTGCGTGAGACCAAACAAACCTAGCTCTTGGACACTCCTGACACTCCTTCCGTATCCTGTGCTCCAATATCCTGACCATCTTGGTACCTTCTGCTGATCTCACTCCAATATATCCATGTCTTCTACCAGGGAGCTCAAAACATGATTCAGCCCTCCGCATATGGTCTCCCAACGGCCAAATAAGCAGGAAAAATCACTTTCCTTGCTTTGTTTACTACATTTTTGCTACCACTTGAAGCAATGTATGCAATTATCATGCAGACTTCTAAAGCCAATTGTTTGACAGCCTTTGAATGTGTATCTTTTTAACATACACTTTTCCCTTTTTGCTATGATTTTGGAAAGGCCAGTGCTCAATAATACTGGATATTTCTCAGTTATGGATTATTTTTCACTAGTGACACTTTGATTCTGTTACTGTTTATTTATTATTATCATTACCGAGATCTCGGTAATGATTCCGTGACTGCACTCTGAGATGTATTCTATTTTAGTGCTTCAGGAAATGATACTTCTCTTTTGGCCAAGCCCCTTTCTTTTAGTAGCAATGTATTTGAAACTAAACTCAATTTAACTTGATATTTACTATCACATACATAAGCACTGGCCTTGTTTTTTTTTCGACTGCTGAAAAGGTGACATATCTATGTTTTTATTTTCTTTTTTATATCTCCAGTGTACATTAATATTTGCTGTTTTCACAGCAGCGAGCAAACGTGTTATTTCTTCTTAAACAGTGAGACAGATCAACAAGCAGGGGACTATTTAATCTTCCTTAAGATGGCATTAATTCCTACTGTCCAGTTCTATACTCATAATAATATTTACCTGAAACCCTGAACATTCACTTTGACTTCCACACTACCTATGACTCACGGAATCGTTTGAGTTGGAAGAGATCATGGAGGTCACCTAGTCCAACCCCCCTGCAGTAAGCAGGGACATCTTCCACTACATCAGGTTTCCCAGAGCCCCATTCAACCTGACCTTTAATGTTTCCAGGGACGGGGCACCTAACACCTACCTGGGCAACCTGTTCCAGTGTTTCAGCACCCTAAGCGTATAATATTTCTTATTTGTATCTCATCTAAACCTCTCTTCTTTTAGTTTAAAACCATTAGCCCTTGTCCTATTGCCACAGGCCTGTTAAAAGTTTATCCCCATCTTTCTTATAAGCACCCTTTAGGTACTGAAAGGCTGCAATCAGGTCTCCTTGGAGCATTCTCTTCTCCAAGCTGAACACCCCCAACTGTCTCAGCCTGTCCTCACAGGGGAGGTGTTCCAGCCCTCTGAACATCTTCATGGCTCTCCTCTGGGCCCACTCCAACAGGACCATGTCTTATTTTTCCTGTGCTGAGGGTTCCAGAGCTGGATGCAGTGCTCCAGGTGTGATCTCACCAGAACTGAGTAGAGGGGCAGGATTACCTCCCTTGACCTGCTGACCACACTTCTTTTGATGCAGCCTAAGATCCAATTGGCTTTCTGGGCTGCAAGCACACTTTGCCAGCTCATGTCCAACTCTCGTCCACCAGGACATCCAGGTTTTTCTCTGCAGGGCTGCTCTCAGTCTCTTCTTCCCCAGCCTGTATCAACACTGGAGGTTGCCCCAACCCATGTGTAGGACCTTGCATTTGGCCTTGCTGAACCTTGTGGGGCTTTCACAAGCCCACTTCTCCAGCTTGTCAAGGTTCCTCTGAATGGCATCCCATCCCTTAGTGGTGTCAGCCTCACCACTCAGCTTGGTGTCATCTGCAAACTTACTGAGGGTGCACTCAATCCCATGTCATTGATGAAGATATTAAACAGCACTGGCACCAGAACAGACCCCTGAGGGATACCACTTGTTATTGATCTCCATCTGGACATTGAAACGTTGACCACTATCCTCTGGAACTGACCTTCCAACCAATTTCTGCACTGAGCAGTTCACCCATCAAATCCATGTCTCTCCAGTTTAGAGAGAAGGATGTTGTGGGAGGCCGTGTCAAAGGCCTTGGAGAAATCCAGATAGATGATGTCTGTGGGTTTTCCCTTGTCTGCTGATGTGACCACTCCCTCATTGAAAGCCACTAAGTTGGTGAGGCAGGACTTGCCCTTGCTGAAGCCTTGCTGGCTGTCTCAAATCGCCTCCCTGACCTCCAGGTGCCTCAACATGGCTTTCAGGAGGTCCTGTTCCGTGATCTTCCCAGGCATGGAGGTGAAGCTGACAGACTGGTAGTTCCCAGGGTCCTCCTTTCTACCCTTTTTAAAAATGGGTGTGGTGTTAGCTTTTTTTCAGTCACCAGGGACTTCACCTGACTGCCACGACTTTTCAAATATCATGGAGAGTGGCTTGGTCCATTCCCTTAGGACTCTTGGATGCATCTCATCTGGTCCCATGAACTGAACTCATGTTCCCCAGGTGGTTGCAAATGTGATCTTCTCTTACAGTGGGAGGGACTTTAGTCTCCCAGTCCGTGTCTTCTGGCCCATCGCCTCGAGAGGAGTAGAAAGAGAGGCTGCTAGTGAAGACTGAGTCAAAATAGTTGTTAAGTAATTCAGCCTTCTCCTTGTCTGTTGTTGCCAGCTTGGCATCATTGCTCATCAGAGCACAGCAGAGCTTTCTACTCATTCGTTAAGTTACTTAAGTTACATGCTCCTAAAAGCTAATTTGTGCACTGATCCAGCACAATTTGATATACATATCTGTTAACAGATGACCTCTTCACAGAGCTTTTCTATCAAATGAAATAATTTAAAACTTGAATAGCTTTCCTGTGAGTAGATTGCTTCAAGTCGGATCTTCCTCATTTGGAAATACAGCTGTGGAAAGACAATCAACCAAAAAAACTATATTCATTACAAAAGCACATGTCAATTTTATAGAACACTTTATATTTAGAATAGAAAGGGAGAGAGACATCAAGCACACATTTTTCAGCTAAGCATTTTAGTTTAATTTAATTGAAGTATTATTGTGCCAGGCCACTACCAAAAGAACATTTACTCTGACACTTGAAAGTTTAGTGAGGCTAGGATGTTAGTTTTTTCACTGGACAGAAAAGTTTCTGTGTGTTTCTTCTTATATCAATGAGGATGTGATCTTGCAACATAACATTTTCTGTAACATTGTTGTAGTTTTAAAAGACCACCAGAGAGTCTTTTGTTAAAAAACTTCTGGGTTGAGGCAAGGACAGGCAGGGTTTCACTCACCATTTAGCGTCACAAGAAAGAAACCACACGACTTGGGAAAACACAAAAAAACCCCAATATTAACTATTTACAATCAAAAGCAAAGCGAGATAATGAGAGAGAGAACTACATCTTAGAAAGGCTTAACCCAGGACATCGCCCCACACTTCCCACTAGACCAGGTTGCTCAAAGCCTCATCCAACCTGGCCTTGAACACCTCTAGGGATGGGACATCCATAACTTCCCTGGGCAACCTGTTCCAGTGCCTCACCGCCCTCTACAGTAAAAAATATTTTCCTGATATCTAATCTGAATCCACCCTCATTCAGCTTAAAACCATTACCCCTCATCCTATCACTACACTCCCTGATAAAGAGTGCCTCCCCATCTCTCCTGTAGGCCCATTTAGGTACTGGAAGGCTGCTATAAGGTCCCCCCAGATCCTTCTTTTCTCCAGGATGGACACCCCCACTTTCTCAGCCTGTCCTCATATGGGACATGTTAGAATTACAAACTCAAATATTATCAGGATGACTGCTATGGGGAAGATGGGGAAGGTATTCTTTGGTTAAGAGAAATAAAGCTGGGTCAGGTTGACAACTGATAAATTCAACCAGGCTGAACTGGACTTTGGCCTTGTTTTGAGACTTTTTTTTTTTTTAACCTTTTTCTGAACCCCTGTGTTCTTACTCCTGCGCTCAAGCTGAATCTGCTTGTTCCCTTCTCCCAAGAGGAAAAGGACTGTATCTCTGACATGGCCCAAGCCTCATTCAAATTAATGCTGTTTCTGCAAAGCTGAGACAGTGAAAAAAATCCCACACATTTTGCCATGGATCCTTTCTAATTTCAAATTGTAAAGCATAGGATCCTCTTGGCTGAAAAACAAAGTGGGCAACAATTTCACACACAAGAAAATAAAGGCTTTTTATTTTTCATGTTGAAACCCAGAAGGTTATTGCACACCTTTCAAAGGTTTAACAGTGGTTTTGTTTTTTTTTTATTCACAAAATGAATCTTCTTCGCTTTCTCTTTTTCACTTTTATTGATGCCAAAGTATTCTCAATTTTCTGTATTTTTTTAAGTATCCAAACATAGTGGAAAAGCATTATGAAGAAGTAGACCAACTATATGACTGCATAGCTTTCTAAAAATTGGAAAAAGAATGCATGGATAAAGTTGTTTTATTTGATTTTTTATTATTTTGCTATTTTTACAAGGTTGAGAGAACTGTGTTTTTTGTTAAACTCTACCAGTTCTTCTGTACTAAAAAATAAATTGCAAGAGATCTCTGGTAGATAACTAGAAAACATTATTTTTAGAAATTAACTGTACTTGCAGAGAATTATTTAGAAACAAGGAAAAGAGCTTATAATTTTTATGTGTTTCAAATAACTGATTAGTAGATTATTGTCCATTTTTCTTCTGTTGCACTTATTCATTAGAGGATATCTTCTGCTGTGGCTCATTTGTAATGAATTATATTAAATGAAAAAAGATGATTCAGAAAGCATTAGGGATCCTGTAGATGAGGGGATAAAGGACACGCAGCCTGCTCATTTTGTCTGGGAAGGTTAGACTATAAATAGCTGTCTTTTGCCTTCCAATATACACATTGAAGTCAGCAGCACAGAAATCAATGGGAACTCCTTGTGCATGTATCACAGCAGATTTTTTGTTCAACCAATTGCTTTGTACTTAGTCATAAGAAGAACTAGAGATTTTAAAAAATCTGAAATGTTCAGAATAGTGATATAATTTATAAATCCACATAATCCTGCTTGTATATTTTACAATTTATTCATTTTTATTTCAATGTATTTAGGCATTCTTAACACATGTATACAATATACATTGGAACAGGTTTTAAATAGGCATATCTACAAATATACAAATCATATTTCATCTATATTTTATGTTACGCTTCATAGCACAAAATTAGTTTTTACTATTTTTTTCTACTGTGGTTATTTTTCTTATTTCCTAAATCTTGTACTTAGAGACCATTGTTCCTCTCCCTTAGACTGTATTCTTTGTTTCTTAGTCCCCCGGACTTTCATGGTGAGTTTTGCTTGCACAGCAACATGAGGTTCAGCCTTATTTATATGTGTTAGAATGTCTGGGAAATAAACCCTAAGAGATACCACACCAGAAAGCATACTACAAAATGCTTACTGTATTTGGGTCACATGAATCTTCAGATCACAGAAAGAGTTCATGTAAGGCTTGTTTTGGCAAGCAGTGAGCTGTACCAGAACAAACTGGTGTCAAAAGAATGGATTTTAAACAAGAAGGTAATTGAAACTGGAATAAATCACTGGGCAATTTGGGAGTCTCTGTGTTTTCCTTTATAGACTCTCTTTGTAGCTACGAATGCTGTCTGTGAATGTATTCCTAAATCTATTTAACACTAAAGCCACAAGCTGCTCTTTGCCTTAATTTTATGTTTCTGTCCTATTTCACCCATGACCGAGGGGCCCACTGACCAGGCTACCAGTAAACTGTTGTTATTTGGAGGTGACTCTCTGTCCTGGTTCCAGCTGCGATAGGGTTAATTTCCACAGAAGGTGGGAGGTGGGCATAGCCAAGGGGATATTTGATACTATGCTGAAGTCACGAACAGGATATAGGTGGAAGCTAGCCCTGACTGGAGAAGTGGGGGTTTTTTGGGCAGTGTGGTCAGGAGAGGGCTTCAGTGTTGAGCTGTTCCATTGTGTATTCCTATTGGTATTGTTGTCGTTATCTTCTCATTTTCTTGTGTTGTATTGTTAAATCTGTTGTTACCTCAACTCACAAGGTTCCACCTTGTGGTTTTTTGTATTCTTTCCCCCATCTCACTGCGGGGCGGGGGTTGTGAGAGGGGAGAAGGGAACAACCATGGGGCACTCAGTGATGTGCAGTTGCTGCTCACTCTTTACCCACTACACTCTCTCTCCAGATTCAAATGTTTATCCAGACTGGAATCTGTCTCCCACCAGCAAAAGTTTGTTTGTCCAGAAAGAATCGTGCAATATCCTATTGCAGCAGACAAAAAGGGCATATCTTCCTGTCCTGGGTTAAGTAGAGAGAATTAATTTTTTTTCTCTCTTCATAAATAGCTAGCAAGAGGCTGTGTTTTGGATTTGTAAGAAGGAATGTTTATAATTACTGCTAGTGTTTCAAGGTCCTTCAGCCTCTCTGCTCTCCACAGGCAGGTCCGGGGGGGAAGGAGGGCTGGGAGGACCCAGTGCTGGCTGTTAGCACAGTCCAGCTGCTAGCCTGGGATTTGCTGTTATGTTAAGATTGAGAACCAGACTGACCAATTATTTATTCCATACCGTGCACGTCATACCCAGTATATAGGTGAGGACCCTTCCAGGAGATCGCTCTCTTTTGCTTCCCTTGGGCTTGAGATCATCTCACTTCAGGTGTCTGCGTTCACTCTCCCAAGGCCTTTCCCCCCCACACACACAGTTCGGTTAGCTCTCGGTCTCAAATGCTCAAAATCGTTATCTCAGTTCCATGAGTTTCAGGATCCTCCCTCTCCAGGGGGATCATTAGCTGTGGCCAGGTGGTCGTTTTCCCCTTACTCCGGTCATCTCTCGGCCTGGGATGCTCGTGCTGTTATCTCCATTCCGTGAGTGCCTCCGGGAGCGGTGCACCCCCCATTTGGGGGAATCGTGAGAGTAGCTCTGGGGATCGTTAGCCGGTAGCAGGCTGAGCTTTTGGTCATTGGGTAGGGGGAGGGGACAATATCATTGTGCATCACTCATTCTCTCCCTCCTCCGGGGTCGTTGGCTGGGAGTGGGCTGGGCCTTTGGTCATCGGGTGGGGGGGGCAGTATCACTGTGTATCACATTGTATATTTGTATATAGTATTATTTTCAATATTATTGTAGTTTAGTTATTAAATTGTCCTTATCTCAACCCACGAGTCCTCTTTTCCATTTACCCCTTTAATTCTCTCCCCTATTATTGGGTGGGGGTGGAAACTGTGTGAGTGGGTGTGTGTGGTTTGGCCCCCAGCCAAGGGCTAACCCATCACACTTCCCAAGGGAGGAGGGGAAAGACATGCATTTCTTAGTATTTTAAAGTGATGGGAAAGATGTGCAGAAAGTTTTGGTAGGGGTGACGAAAAGATGGAAAAATTTGTATAGGCAGAAGAGTATGGTTTAGCAGCACACCTGACCAAGTCCAGGGAAGGTAAAGCTTCCTGACCCCTCAGACTTCCACAGGAATTAGGAAATGCTGTGATTAAGGAAGAATTTTACTCCTACACATACTACGTTGTGTCTTGATAGAAGGCAGTGGTAATGCCCACCAGTGTATTCAGCTACCTGCTTCCTTGTACCTGCCCTTCAGTCCCAAGTATTTACACTTCTGTTGATATTTTTAGGGAAGAAGTGCGCTTCCAGCACAAGAAGAGTCTAAAAAGTCAAGGTTAGATTCTGAATCAAATAGGCAGCATGAATTCAGAAAGTGAAATTTAGAAGAGGTATTTGGCAGAGGATGCACCATTCAAAATCAAAACACAGGAAAAGATCAATATTGTTAAATCTCCAGAAATGTCAAATATCAAGTACTCCAGTAGCTGAGTGCTCCTGCTGACATCTTGTGACAGGCCAAACTCTGTGCCTGGAATAGCACTAGGTCAATGTTCTGCTAAGGTGCCTGGGCTTGGAAGGGAAAGTGACTGCCTGTTGTTAAAATAATGGTTCTAGGATTACTGCTGCCTCAGTGTTTCTTGGGTTATGTACAAATGAGTGGAAACCAAAAGTGAAGGAAAACATTGAATAAAAATCCAGGAGAACATATGAAAAGAATAGTGAGCCTATCATCTGCAGATCGAGAGGCTGGTAAAGGAGAACAAAGGACACTCCTGAGGGAAAGCTAATCTTTTCTGTGGTGGCTTCCAGTTTTGCAGTCTGTTGGACAAGGCGAGAATTCACTCAGGTAATATTCTAAAGCAGAAATTTATTCCTGTCTTAGTCTACATGGAGCACTACTATCTATTATTGTAAAGTCAGCCTGTAGTGTATTCAAGATGAATGAAAGAAATGCCATAGTGGCAAAGTTTGTAGGGGCAAGGAATATGAGGGGTCGGTGTCTGCTGATACAGTTGGGAACAACTATTCAGAAGTTTTTGTGCCAAAAATCTTTACTATTTTTTTCCAGCTTTATTAGTGGATGTGAAAGATTTTACATTTCCTTATGTCTTGCCTCACTTGTATGACAGCTAAAATGTTACTGTCAAAAGAGAAATACTACAAATGCTCAGCATAACCAATCTAATTCCCTTGGCTTGGACTGAAGCACCTCCTTTTTCAGGCAACAGACAGCTCTTTAGGACAGTGGCAGTTGGTAATCTCTCCTGGGATGTAGGACCAGGTTATTTTTGTGTATTAGATGATACTTTGAAATAGCACGCAGACCAGGGAAGAATTTAGCACTTGACATTTTAGAAAACACAGAACAAATGCATTCCTTTCTTCACAGTATTACTTACAGTACACTGGGACTTTTGAGTGAAGGAATGGCAAACAGTTTATAAAACATTTGATGGATATTAATTACTTTCCACTTAATTACCTGCCATGTGGATCTTGTTGAGCTATTGATTACTGGCAAACATACATCCCACTGGGGACAGTGTGATTTAACTTCATCCAAAGAGTCAATTAGCCCAAGTAACACTAGGAGAGCTGGTGCTTTGCCTCCATAGCTGGGGTTTCTTGCCAAGAATGGTAGATAAACCATTTATTTGTTCATTAAAACCCAGTACTACTGTCAACAGGAGGCACTTACCAGGTGTTATTGAGATTGGTAAAATGTCACTGTTTCATCAAAGATTAGTGGCAGTTTGTAGCTACGAAGTGGATTAAAAGACCCTCTCTGATTTGAGAGCACAGATGAATGGATGAGGTCAAGATGTTAAACCCTGTTTGGTTCTCATTTGTGAGGATGTCGGTTACAAATTTGCATCAGCTTTCCCAAGTGCAAGACATCCTTCGTTGTCATTAATACAGTCTGTGGGACAACAGACCCTGAGCTATGGCATGTGACATTCAATTAATATCACCAAGAGTAAAACACATGGCATGACCCCCCAACTCAACAGAACTAAATACTTCTCTGTTCTTCAGTGAGGATAATCTTCCTAGCTGACAAGAATAGCCTGCTGTCTTCCCATGAATTACTCTGAGAATTAAAGGGTCTTTTTTTTTTCTTTCCAGCCTTATGTTTTAAACTACAGATACAATAAAACATTTATACTGATAGTCCCCCTAGTATATAACTGAAAAAACCCCTCTTGACTGGAAACCAAAGTTCTCTAAAAAAACCCCCAACAAGCCAACAAAAAAACAAACAATCAAACAAAAAAACCCCCAACAAAATAAGAGAATATAGGCAGAGAATTAAGTTTGTTCAAGGAATTCTTAATGAAGACCTTACATGAATTTGTCTAAAGAAAAAATTGAATATTGTAATCAGATATCTAGAAAAAATAATTTTATTTTAAATGTAAACATTTGATTAAAATACAAATCAAAGATTACAAGATATAATACACTTAAAAGATGGGTTAAATTATCTTAGTGGTAGGTTAAAAAGTCATTGTAAAATTAGAATCTTCTAGGAAAACTGAACAGCAAATGAACAAACGACTAACCACAAGTACTTGACCACATAAGAATAAATTAGGTATGCAAAAATGTATAAGGAAAAAATTGACATGGGGACACATCTTTTAGTTTTTCCCCTTAGAAGAGTCACAAGGCTGTCTTATGAGACGATTCATTTGACAGCGACCTGCACAAAAGTTTTTATCTTCCAAATCCATGGAAAATTTTGAGGGAAAGATTCAAGTTCTATCATGTGCCATGAAAGAATGATATGATTTTCCTGTGCTATGCTTTGTTTTGCCTAATATAATGCATTAATTTACATTTTACTGTTCCCTTTATATCCACATGGGCAGAAACTAACTTTTAAATCATACTTAAGATAACACTGAGAAATGTCAGACATTTGTGCCGAGTTCATCTTCACAAACTAAGATTTTAATGTCTTCTGTAACAGAGAGTCACTGGGTTTTAAGGGTGTAATAAAATTATTGCAAAACAAGAAAACTAAATAAATTCAACAGATATTTGTCTTGATATAAGACAAATTGTTTTTAAGGCTGGATCTACTAGAAATTTGAAAAATAAAACCAGAAATATTAAATTTAATTTTAAATCAATTTTTAAAAATTTATTTTTTAATTTATTTTTTAAATAATATTTTTAAATCAATTTTTAGTTTTCAAATTTTTTGGTTCCTTTAAATTTAAGTACACTTTACAGATACATTACTTCTTCTTAGTGAAAACTAAGTGGTTCATTAAAATTATATTTGCAACTGGGAAAATAGCTGTGTTATAATGGAAACAGCAAGAGAAATTTCTGAACAGTGTTGAAATCTCCTTTAGATCTGAATTTCCACTTTACAGCCTCTTGAATAGAATTTTTAAAAATATGGATTTTTTCTTATTAAGTGTATTTCCTATATTTCTAGAACTTTGCAGGATTGTGGTAGATTTCTGTAAAACTAGCTATGTAAGTTACGTTGTCCTCTTGTAAGTTACCTTGGCTGCATATGCTGATGCATAACCTCATTTGTGTCAGCAAAGTAGTATCGGATTGTTAAAAGAAGATGAGAAGGATCAGGCTCCAAATGGTTGCTAAAAAAACCCCACACTTTATGCTATTATTCAACAGCATATTGGGTCTGGCTGTGATGAGCTTAACTTCCTTGTAGCAGCCCATGGACTTTGTGTTGATGGCTAGAACAACATTGATAACACACTGGTGTTTTTGCTATTGCTAAACTGTGCTCTACACAGCCTCAAGGCTGGTTCACTAAACACCATGCTCTCCCCTGCAAGATTAGTAGGCTTGGAGGTGTCAAGAGACTGGAAGGGACAGCATCTGATCAAAGGGATATCCCATGCTGTATGACATCATACTCACCAGTAACAGCTGGGGGGAAGGAAAAGCTATGGCTTAATGTTGTTTGTCTTCCCAAGAAACTGCTACACTTGTTGAGGCCATGCTTTGCAGAAAATGGCTGGACCTCTGCCTGATCTTGAGATGCAGAGGCTAAATTTCCTCTTTTGCTTTGATTCTACGCTTGGCTTTTGCTTTTGTTATTAAACGACCTTTATTTCAAGCAATGAGCTTGTCCAGAAATTACTGTAAAACATTCTTGTCTCTCCCAGTATCAGTACTAAATTAGCATGCTAAAATGAAAGCAATTGACCTATTTTAGATAGTGGTAGAGTTTGTGTGTATGTTATGGAGGAATTATTTAGTGGAGTGTTGTGCTTTAATGTGCTTAATGGTAGTACAAAAGGGGAAAGGGACCTTGTTTTCCTGCTTATGCTGTAAACAAGGTTTCAGGGGAAATTCTTTGAAGTACAGAGATCTAAGCTGGCCGGTTTTGAATCCCCCCTGAGGTACTACAGAGGAACAGTAGGTATCTGACAATGTTTGCACTTTGAGTAAATCTTTTTGGGCATCAAACAGAGTGTTGACAAACAAGATAAAAAGTGGATTATCTAAAAGCACTGCTTAAGATAAATAGGATACTCATATGATTTGTGACGTTGAAGTTTTTACTGTCTCCCTCCAGACTTAATAAAAAAGAATGTAAAACACTAAAGGACTAGCTTTTCAAAGGACCTCTGCTCAGCTCATGTTCTTAGACCAAGATCCACAGCTGAGTTTTTGAAGAGACTAGGACCCAGGCAGCAGTGAAAAGTGCACTGCTGACATCATCATAAGGATTTCATCCATAGGACACTTGTCTCTTTGGAAAAACTGTGTATGAGAAGCACAGTGGCATCCTCTGACTCTTGAATATTTCCAACAGTCCTGACACTTGCCTTTGTTGGACTGGGTCTTTCTGTCTATTTAAATACACAGAGAAATATATCAGCTATAGCGCTATGTTGTTGAGCCAAAATGGTATATACTAAGATGTAAGAAGTGCTGACAGAAGCCACCAGGGAGCACCATGGTTTAAATATAGCATCTCGGGTCTTCAGAAGGGGTTACATGCAAATCCTGCTACAAAACAAGGATATTTTGCACCATGTTATGATAAGCCCATTGTATTTTTTTCATTTAAGTCCAGTTTTATTTTATTTTCCATTAGCTCTGGAAAAGAAATCAATAGCAATACATTGCCAAAAACAGTTGTGAAATATTAGACTTTACTATAGTTATTATTATATGGCTTATAAAGTAGTTTTCTGAATATGTTTAGATTCTTTCTGTTTGCAGGATCACATTGGTAGCCATATATAACACAGGAATACAGTTGTCATTCTGCGCTGTTGAAAAATGGTCTCCAAACTTGGCCTGTTTGTTGATATGAAGTTGTTATTACACCTTCACTAGTACTTTCTTGAGATAGACTCTGGTTATTATGATATGATGATATATTTGACCTGTTATTCCAGTAGCATTGCTGGACACTTGAGAAGCTGAAAATTATTTAAACTGGAGCTATTGAAATATTTAAAAGCCTTCTAGAGGATAAGTTTACAATATTGCACAAAACAGTAGAGTACTGGCTCAGTCATAACTGCTAACAGAGACAATGACCCAACAGAACACTCTTGTAGCAAAGCAAATTTTTTTTAGTATATTGGTGGTGCCACTTGTATTTACAAAATAAGGCTGTGAAACATAGGAGTGTATTTGTAGCTTCCTTTGATTCAGTGAGACACAGGGTCCCATGTGCAAGAGCACAAGTGCTGAGTGTGCTAAGACCAAATCCTCACTGTATTGAAAACAATTTGTAACAGCTTGTTACAGTGTGCAGGAAGTGGAAGGGGCTGGGGAGAGGAGGTCGGTAAGGTCTGGATTTAGGCCTTACCCTTCCTCACAAGCAGCAATGTGACAAAGGAGCTCAGAAATGGAGGTAGAAGTGGCAAGATAGGTGGGACATAGCTGTGGAGGGCTGATGGAAACAGGGCTAGTTCTCAGCTTTCAAGGATGTCCATGAGCTTCCTGAGAAAAAGAAGGGTTTCAAGAGAAGAGATTTTTCTTCAAATGCGTGACCAATCTCTTGTGTGAAAGAACTGACCAGAAAAATCTGCATAATGCTACAGGCAAAGCCTCAGTTACTCATCTATTCTCCACCTGGAAGTGAAAACAGTTGAGTCATCATGAAACTGTTAGAATGCTGCAGAGCTACGAAAGTTTCACTGTCTTCAGCAACTCCTGTCTCTTCAGATCCTTCAACAAGCATGGAGATAATAAGTGAAAATGTATGCTGTCACTTTATGCTTTCCAAATGCAATTGACACCTAAATAACAGTGATTTATTATTCCCAATAGGATTTACAGCCTCATGGGAACTACAATTATCTAGCCTTTGGGAAACACAATCTTGTGTCACATTGGCCTGCATACTAGATAAGGCTTTTTTCCTTCACTGGTGTTGGAAAAATCCCCCACGGGTACAACCATTGACCAGGGCAGTCCTGGCTTTATTGATCTGCCCTATCTCATCTGGAAAAGGAATAAAATCTCCTCCTGAACTGGTAACATAAATTTTCTGTAGTGGTTTGGATTGAGCTATTGTTGCACCTGATCCCAGAGACACAACTGAAAAAATGACAGGTGACCTCAGACCTATGAACTGATCTAGAATGCTAAAAAACTTAATGTGTCAAGGGCCATTCCTCCTTAGTCTGGATGGATTCTCAAAGAAGTTTAAAGTATTGACTCAATCTTTTCTCCTGCCATCATTCTTCTGTAAGTGGTCCAAGATTCGGGTTACACAAAGCTTTTGAGCTTAGGGCTGGTGTTAGTAGCCTCAGGCTGGGGTAGGAGGAGGACTGCCCTGAGATAAGAGGAGGAATGCCCTGGAGGCATTCAAGGCCAGGCTGGATGGGGCCCTGGGCAGCTGCTCTAGTGGCTGGAAACCCTGTCCACAGCAGCAGGGTTGAAACTAGATGACCTTTAAGGTCCTTTTCAACCAAGGCCATCCTATGATTCTACGATTCTATTATTTAACAATTCACACATAAGGGCAACCAGTCCCCTTGCAAGAACAGAGAATATCAAAGCCCCAGCTTAAGAGAAACATTTCCGGGTCTTATACAACTCTTATTAAAAAATACAGATGGTAGATACATATGTGCTCTATGCCTTTGGGAATTATTGAAGACCTTGGTGACATACTGCAGTCTTTCTACATGGTCAAGCACTACTAAAAATGTTCACTTTCAAATTGTGTATCACTACCTGCAGCCTAGATAACTGTACCTTGTGGCTTTTATGAGATCAGGAGGACTTTCAGGAAGAAGTGGTCGTGACCTTCTACTTTGTTCTGCCTTATATTTGGAAAAAGACAGACCACAGAAACTGAACCAGCCTGTAGGTTGTTCATGGGCCCAGAAGGAAACACTGGCTTGCAGTGTGTTTGGGACTTCTTCATTACTTTCTTTCTTTTTTGTTTCTTCTTTAAGCTCTCTTTCCTTTTTTCTTTCTGATTGGTTCTCCTTTTTGTATCTTTCTGCCTGACAAAACCAGGCTCTTTGACCATTAAGAGCTGAGCTGTCTTCACTGCAGAGAGCAAGAAAATTGTAACAAAGATGCTTCATAACGGTCAGAGCAAGGTTTCTCTAAATTTCGATGCCTACTGTTTATGTAAGACATGTACAATTAAAAATAGTATATCAACTGCTTCTTTTGGAAAGGAGGTACTGCCAAATTGCTTCCATTGGAGTCATTCTGGCTATAGCTTCCACACAAATTTTTCACTGTGAGGGTGTTTAGACACTGGAAGAGGTTGCTCAGAGAAGCTGTGGATGCCCCATCCCTGGAGGTGTTCAAGGCCAGGCTGAATGAGGCTTTGAGCAACCTGGTCTAGTGGGAGGTGTCCCTGCCCGTGGCAGGAGGGTTGGAACTCGATGATATTTAAGGTCCTTTCCAACCATAACCATTCTATGAAATTCTCCTTCAAGTTACCTGCCAAAGGAAAACCTGAAAGAAAGCAGACACCTCTCTGGAGGAATTTGCTTAGGGCTGACAAGATGACAGCAGTATGGCTCTCCCTGTTAACCAAGCCTTCCATCTCCTTTTGGAAAAGGGCCGTAGCCATGCTGGTCTCATCGCATTTTGCAGAATTCTGAGAAAACTGCCGTGGGATGGGCACTTTGGCCATTTCATTTGGAATCAGTTGTACCACACCTTTTGTAGTTCATTTTTGTACCATGCTGCAATGGGGGAGAGACGTGGCTTTTTTACAATGACAACCATTCTGTTGTATATGCCTGATCTTGGTAGAGTTACAGTGATTTATACACCTGTCCTGGGTTTAGCTGAGACAGAACTGTCTCACAGTATATACATTTATACCTGTCCAGACAGATACAGTGACAGAAATGAAAAAATACTTTATATTGGAAGAATAGCCTATGTACAATGTCGTCTTTGAGAAAAACAGCCTGTTGTTTAAAAAAAAGACAAGTGTTTTTAACAGATAGAAGTTATCTGCTCTAAATAGTGGGTCAACAGGACACAGTATATTTGCAAGAAATATATAATTCCCATCCATGGTCATAAACTCTGTGGGGTCCACATCTCTATGGGTGAAAACCAGAGTCTGTTAGCATACAGATGTGTGATACCTTTTAAAATCCCTGCAGTAGATTCCTACCTGCTGTGCTTAATTTCAGATTCAAGTGGTGTCATTAGAAGGAAAAAAACACCCACAAAACGGTTTTCGCCTTTATCTGTGCCCTACATTGCATTGGCTTTTCCTCAATTATTTTCCTGGTGCTGCAGCTCCCTACACGTTTTGTTGAATATTTGATCTTTAGGCCCCCAGCACCCACTTTTCTTTTTCAAGTTAGCATGTGTTTTTCTGACATGTAAAATAGCAACTTTTTAATTGTTTGCTCACAAATAACTTTCCTGCAAGCCTATTTTGGCAACCTTCCATAAGAAAAAAAATCTGTACTGTAAAGTTTGTATTTAGAATTGTAAAAAACTCTGTTACAATCTGGCAAGCCATAAACTCCCTTCAAAGACCGTATGCACTAAGCCTAATTCTCATTTTGATTTATTTGACTTTGGATATAATGGTATTAAATCAGCAAAGACAAGTAATGAACAAAACCCTGGAGACGAATTAGCCATTGTATCCAGACCATTAGTCTCTTCCTCAGTTCTTGAGAATTGTGGCTCACCCAGACCCGGAGATCAAATAAAATGCCTAATTGGGAAAATCCTAAACAAGTGTATCCTGGGGAGCTTGAATTTATTTGTCAACTGTTCAAACAACTATGTTGTTTATATGTCTTTAAAACCCTGATACTGTTCCGCCACTATATCTTAATCCAGATACTTTAAACACAGGAGGGTGATTGAGAATTGTTTTCAATTAACTGAAATAGGGAGACACACTTATTCTAAAAGGATAGTTGTATTGTGAACATTTTGCCAAACATGCTGAGAATTTTAGATCGAAACATCAGGTTTGAGGGATGCTCTGAAAGCTCTTCGAGCGTAGTAGTAAACACAGCTAATGGATATTATCTTTCTTCAGTAGCATTTGCATTAAGCACTCTGATTCAATAATAAGAAGAAATATGGTATAAAAGAATGATGCTTTTTAAAAGAGAAGTTCAACAATGTTTTTAAAGACATGTGAAAGGGAACAAAGATAGGAATCTTTTCTGCTTGTGCTTACCCCAGAATTGCCTGCTGATTTTCCTGGTGGTCCAGGAGCACAACCAGCAAGACTGATCTCCACCTGCCCTAGCCGCTGAAATGCAGAGAACTATTAAAAGTCCATATCTGCTTTTGAGTCTGATAACATCCTGTATTCCCATCAGTGCTGAAAGAACAGGTAACCTGAAACAGTGAATTTTCTGATGGAATTGTGATTTATCAAAACTTGTCTCTGACCTCTCTTTTTGGGAAAAAAGAAATCTGTGGAAAAATCTGTGGCCACGAAACACACTGAAGTTCTTGGTTTTTTTCCTCCTTCTTACGTTTTGTGGTCCTAACTAATCACAAGTTTAGATTTGTTATGACACAGGGATCACAAGTGCTACATGAATTAGCGCCTCTTTCTACAAACCATTTTGTGTCCTCAGTTGCAATAACAGTGATCATAGATTGCATTAATTTGCTTACAGGGTGTACAAATTAGCTCTACCACAACTACATTGCACATTTTGATGGTATTTGAAGGGCTGTCATTGGCAATTGTTTCTCTAACCTAAAGGTGGTTTTGTTTAAGTTGCCACAAAAATATGTGTATGACAACCCTCTTGTTCAAGTCTGTAAAGCTTCCAGAGAAGTTACTATGAAACAAACACATTAATGATAACCTGTACTACAGGACAGAAGAAATTCTCTCAGGGATGACATAAGTACCGCACCTCGAGTACTGTGTTCAGTTTTGCGCCCCTCACTGCAAGAAAGACATTGAGGCCCTGGAACGCGTTCACAGGAGGGCCATGAAGCTGGTGAGGGGTCTGGAGCACAGGCCTTATGAGGAGCGGCTGAGGGAGCTGGGATTGTTCAGTCTGGAGAAGAGGAGGCTCAGGGGAGACCTTACAGCTCTCTATAACTTCCTGAAGGGAGGTTGTGGTGAGCTGGGGGTCGGCCTCTTCTCTCGTGTAATCAGTGATAGAACTAGAGGGAATGGTTTCAAGCTGAGACAGGGGAGGTTCAGGCTGAACATTAGGAAGTATTACTTCTCGGAAAGGGTAATCAGGCATTGGAATGCACTGCCCAGGGAGGTGGTGGAGTCACCGACGATGGGAGTGTTCAAGAAACGTTTGGACGTTGTGTTGAGGGATATGATTTAGCTGGGAAGTATTGGTAATGGTTGGACTAGATGATCTTCTAGGTCTTTTCCAACCTTGATAATTCTGTGATTCTGTAATTCTTGATAATTCTTGTAATTCTGTGAAGTATAATCGGGGACAGATTAGATGGCTTCTTGAAACCTCTTCTTCCATGCCTATATTTTAATGATTGCACATCTTTGTCTCCATCAGGTACCACTGGAGCAATGGAATAATAAATCTCATAGGACTTCCCAGAAAGGAAAAGGGTCAGCTGGACCACATAAGACTGATAAAATACATTTTGTCCAAAAATTTGTCCTCTTTTTGATTCACAAGGCTAAGAACTAACAGCTTCTTGATAAAGAAGCAGAGGAAGTAAACCAGGTAGATTAGGAATAAAAAAATCTAGCCCTGAAAAAAAAAATAATGTATAAATATTATTTTTTTTCAGTCTAGTATGAGAGATTTAATGTTTCTGAAGGTTTTCTTATAAGTGTTAAGGAGAAACTAAAATCTTTATTTTTTTAAGAAAGTATTTATTTTATTAATTTCACATTGAGTTTATTTTCATCCTCAAAAAAGAGTGAATCAAGTAAACATATACACAAATGATTTGCTCTTCTTCAGTGTATGCCATAAATGTTGCTTCCTCTAGTCCAATTTGAAGTGCTAAAACACCCTGTTGCATATTGTGAAGAAGAATATATTTTTACTCTAATGACTACTGGGGTGTATTTATACAGATATTCAGGCATTTAGGGAATAGCAAATAGAAATCAGAAGTTGCTTTTAGACAGGAAAAGAGTTAAAGTTCTGAATGTCAGGTACAGTTCATACTTTTTGTACATGTACAAGTGATGCTCTCTTGTTTCCCACTTTACTAGATTTACTAGATTACTTTACTTTTTTGGTCTGTGACTCTTTTGCATTTGCTATTGCTTCCATTTTCTCACTTATGAGAAAAAGTATAGATCTGTTTCCTCACATCTTATCTTCATAATTAGCTGGACACAGTTACCTCTGATGACTTTTAAATCTTCTATTGAATCACCCAAAGGAAGACTTATTTGATGCCACTTTTAATGACTTGCTGTTATTTGTCTGCTCTGACAGAGATGTGCCTCTAAAATATTTTTTTTCCCATTTCAAAACACCCAAGTCCTCAAGTTGCTCATTGATGTCACATATCATACCAGTACAAATTATTTCTTTCTTTACACTTTCAGTTTTTAATTTTTCAGCTCAGCTTTCTCAGTCTTTGTCTTTCTTTCACGGCTTCAGAGACCACTGTTAATTTCACACAATCAATTTTGGTCAAAAATTATTTTCTGAGCTGCGGTGTTGGAAGAAGATGGATGGGATGCTGATCCATGAAAAACATCAGTCTGTACCAACTCCTCTTCCTTCCTAGAGAGATTTCTTGCTATTCCTTGTTCTTGAGGAACACTTCCTATATTCTATGTTTATCTTCCTCCCACTTCTGAATACTTGATGTCCTTTGTGTCAAGACACTTCCACTTCATTAGTCTTCCTTAATGGATGACCTTAATCCTGTGTACACAGTGTCTTGTTCTTCAACTGCCTTATGCTTGAGTCCCTGGTGCTCTGGAGCCCTCCAAGTGAAGGAACAACTGACAAATCTGCTTGTCTCACAAATCATAATCAGTTTTGTCAAGTGTGTGCTACAAAGTCTGGTTTTAAAATTTCACTTTAACCATAATGTGGGAAAGATTATTTGGAACAGCTCAGTGCTTCTGCCTGGAAAGTTGCTACCTGCTGGTTGCCTCCACAGAGGATTGCTTACAATTCTTCCTAGGTTTTACTCACTTCGGGTAATCAAAAGTTGAATGAGCCCTGGACCAAAACACTCTATTTCTCTACAGACAACCAATTTTTGAGCATTATAAAGCATCTTGGTAGGTAGCATGGGGAAAATACCTAGACATCTGCTATCCATGCTGTAACTGTGCTGTGAATAATTAGTTGAATTCAGTCACTTACACTGTCAATCTGGCACCCTTCATGATCACTAAAATTCTTATTAAAACATTTTTTTTGCTGACAAACTTCGCACTGGCAGACTTCATTAAGTAATTAACTCAGATGCCAAACAGCAATCCATAATGGTGGCTACGATTAACAGATCAGGTTATTTGTCAGAGTCAGGTAATTTTTCCTTACCCTTGTGATACAAGTCAGTGGAGATGTTATATGGCAATAAGCAAGTTAAACTTGTAACTCAAGGAATACCTGAACAGTAATATAGTGCTGGATGGTCTGTCTTTCAAGTCAATGGGAGCAGTTTACCCCTTCTCAGGAATTACCTGAACTACTGTCCCTGGAGTGTGAACAAGTCCTGAAACCTTATTATAATGTGAAGAGCACACTTCCAAGTGCCTGAGAGCCCCCCAGAACGAAGACCCCCACTTACCAAGCATGTGCAATGACTATGTAAATATGATAATTAGTATCAGGAAATAGAGTTAATATGCATGATCATTCTGGAAAAATGTCATGTATATGTATTTAAAGGGCTATAAGCTTTGTCTGGCTCAACATACAGTATGCATGATAAGTGGAAATATCCCCATGCATCCAGCTCTGTAATAAAGGAATGCCTGCTCTTTAAAACCACATCCATGTTACAGCTTTACTTCCCAATTTCGGTGACAGAGAGGCTTTCAAAACTTGCACATCTCCAGACATAGTATAGCACAACATGTGTGGTTCACACAGAGGAGAGCCATTGTGTTACTGTGTGATGAGAATGCCTGTTACATGGAAGTACAGTAGAAGTCCACGACCTTGCTCTAAAGAGAATATGAAATATTACTGTAATATACATACATTTTTTTCTTCCATGAGGATGAACCATAACATTAACTTTTTCCTACAGCAAGACTATATCATATAAGAGAGTAACACAATCAAATCAAGATTTTATTGCAGTAAATGCAGCATTAGCCAGACTTGGAAATAACAAGAACAAACAAAAGATCTTTGATTTACTGTGTATTGAGGGAGGCTGAACAATTCTTAAAATGATAACTGTCCCTGTGGCAGTTTGGTAAATGAAGGAAATCTGGATAGAAAATTGTCCACCAGTCAAGTTTTGTCTGCAACACAAGGCCTTGAGCATTACAGGGCTCTTCGGTTCTTCCACAGAAATCTAAATGAATTTCTGTATTCCAGGGTGAAGTTAATCAAATACCGTCTTTGAACTTGAACCTGATTAGGGAGTAAATCAGCCTTTCTGTTTAGGCTTGAGTGAGGAGTGCTTCATAATCACTCTGCTAAAGACAGTACCAGAAAGAAAACTGATAGATTGTTATTCTTTCCTTCCAGACAGTGTTGTTGAAGGGAGATTGAAATGCAGTCCTGTGAAAATCTACTTTTCCTTGCAGAAGGCAAGATAAAAGGGAGGTGGTTTGGAGCCTTTGAAACTCAGAATCTGTCTACAGCAGATAACTGACAAAAACCTGATCTCAGGGGGATTACTCAATATCATGTCAAAGCTAGTCATCTGCTATAGCTGGTGTGAAATAAAGGCTGTAAAAACACAGAAACAAATCAAAAATCCTGATGAGAAGAATGGTACGAATTTAGAGCTCCACCAGTCTCGAAACTGTGGAAACATGGAAGATGACCAGAGAGTGTTGAAACATTTCATTCTGTATCTGTAAGCTATTGGGTCACGAAAAGGATGACATTCAGAGTAATAATATTTTTCACAGTGACTAGGTGTGAAGCAGTTGCTGTGCTTAATAGTTTCCAGTTAGTATAGCCAGGAGTAGCTGACCATAAAATGATAAGGAAAAAAAAATCAGAAGGATAGAATTGTTGATGACTGCTCTGAAGCTAAATTTGAATCCACTTTTATAACCGTTACCCACTTTTTTGATTTTCAGAACTGCAAATTTGGAATTTGATTGAGGAACAAAAACTACAGTTCAAGAGAAGCTGCACAATTAACTACACACAGACAATCTGCAGTTTGCCAAGCCACTTAGAAAATAAGCTCACTGGAGATAGAAAGTCTGCTGGTACTATCATAAAAAACTGAAAAAATGTAATACTTTAAGACTGTGCCTGACAACTTTAAACTATCATGTCCATATTTTTTCTACTGCTACTACCCTTGAAAAGGCAATAATTAATTTGATTTGTTATAAATAATAGTACAGATTTACAATTTGTCATTCTGGAAGAAGTATCTTATAGTTCATCCCAGGTGAATACCGTAGATCGGTGTCAACATTCATCCTTAAACTAGAGAGCAGAAACCTATTTCATACTTCTGTTTCTCTAAATAAATGTAAGCACACCAAGATATAGGACTTATCTAGTTAAGTAAAGATGTATGATAAAATAAGCTTTGTGAAGACTCCATTTTCACCAAAACAAAATACCACACCAGCCTCCTTTCCCAACCAGATTAAAATCAACAATGCGAAACCTCAAAATAACAACAACAAGAAAATGAAAAAAAAAACCCATAGCAAAGAAATAAAATAAATTCATTTTTGCTTGGTATTAATTTAGACATGGTCTTGTGGATCCTAAAATAGTGTTTTTAGAGAAGACCAAATAAGTGGCATATTTTATCTCTAAGCTCTTTACAAAGAGGAGTGCAACAGCAAACAAGCTGTATCTCTGCTTTTTGGATCCAGCTGTTTTCAACAGTATGTATCAACTTATTTTTCCATATTTCTATGTACAGTATGAAAGTATGTGTTCATTGGTGTTCTGGCACATCACTTTCACTACCTTACTTTTCAAAGGCTACTGCCAAATAGCAACATGTTCAATATTTCAATAGTAACAATTTTCTATAGCGTTAAAGAGCAGTTTGTCTTGTACATTTATGAGATATACAGTGAGAAGTTTTCTAGGCATTACTTTGCACCCTCTGCATTTCAAAGAACATGCATATTTTTTTTGCCTTGGAATATCAAAAGAAGGAAAATCGAATACTAGGAAGCAGCTAATGGTTCTTCATTTATCCCAAACTCATAGTCTACTGTGAGAAAATCTGCAAGAAGCATCTTGCAATAAAAAACGAAAAGTCAAGTAAACAATTTACTTTTTAGAAGTTTTTGATGTCTTTTGTTTCCCCCCGCAGAGTTTTTGTTAATTTTTACCCGTATACGAGGTAGAAGGATCCAGAGTGAGCGTACAAGAATTCTTTACAACAGATTTATTTTAAGTCTTGGATTCCTATTTGTCTCCTTCATATTATTTTATCCTAATTACATATTAAGTACAAAATGTGCTTTAATGAGAAGTAAACAGAAATTAGTTAATTAAAGAGATAGTATATATCCAGATAGCATAGTTTCATGGAAACATAAAATCATTTAGGATCATTAGCCTGTTGCCAGCTGATGATCCCCAGAAACCCAATGATACTGCCACCCCCAAAAGGCTCAGCCTGTTGCCAGCTAATGATCCCCAGAAACCGCACTCACGATTTCCCCAAAAAAAGGGGGGGGGGAAAGAGGGGGGGAAGGGGTGCACCGCTCCCGGAGGAACTCACGGAACAGAGATAACAGCCCAAGCATCCCAGGCCGAGAGCTGACCGAAGCAGGGGAAAAAAACCAGCTAATGATCCCCCTGGAGAGGGAGGATGCCAAAACTCACGGAACGGAGATAACGAGCGTCCCGAGCCGAGAGCTAACGGCGTCTGTTGGGGGGAAAAGGCCTTGGGAGAGCGAATGCAGGAACCCGAAGCGAGATTATCCGGAGCCCAAGGGAAGTGAAAAAGAGCGATCTCCCGGTAGGGTCCTCATCTATATACTAGGTATGACGTGCATAGGATGGAATAATTGGTCAGTCTGCTTCTCAATCTTAACCTAAAACAAATCCCAAGCTAGAAGCCGGACTGTCTCTCCCCCACCCCCAGCTCTGTCTGTGAAGAGGAGAGAGGCTGAATGTATTTGTCCTTGAGAGTATCCTAGCAATAACTATAAACATTCTTTCTTATCACTTTTCTCCTGAGCAGGAATCCAAAACATAGCTTCTTGCTAACTATTTATGAAAAGAAGGAAGAAAGAAAAAAAATTAACTCTCCTCTGCTTAACCCACGACAGCTCCCAAAGACATAACAAATCTTCAGTGATGTTAATAAAATGAATGCCAAAAAGAACCAGTGATACAGAAAAGGTGCATGATATATCATCAGAGTTATAAAATTTTCTACAAAGTAGGTGGCAGCCACAAATACCTTTGCCAGCTGTATATACACAAAACACTGTAAAGATGTAAAAGTAGAATATGCTTCCCTTGGTACTTTCCAGTGTCGTATATGTGAGAGAGAGACAAATAAATATTAGCTAAAAATTTCTGCACTTTGTTCATGGGTAGGATGTAGCAACAATGGTAGACTAAAAAGAAGGCAACTGGCCACTTATCATTTAAAATTTGGAGGCTGACTTATCATTTTAATAGCTATTTATAACTAGATAGCTATATGAAAAAGGCATTCTGTAGGACTCTAGGTGCTATGAAAGGATACAGATATCTCCCTTTCAGTTTTGATTGCTTGAATAACTTCTGCTAATCGAGCTAGCTAACTCTCTGAAGTAGATTGTCTCCCTGTGTCTCATGTCCATATAATCTCTTCCTAAACTAACACAAATAATGATATTTCAATGTACGATTAATAATACCATCATCTTTGTTCTAGAGCCACCAGAGAACTTCACAAATATGTGTAACCCTGCACTGTGTACATTGGATAAACAATCTTTGGTGAAATAGTTTAATGAAATGCAAAAAAGGAGTAATTTTGTGAGAATGTCAGGTTTTTGAAAATACAAACCTACAAAAAATTTAGGATAAAATTTGGGAAAATACTTTCTGAAACTAAGTGAGAACTTAATTTACTGCGATTTACTTCCTTCCCATGCTCCTAGTCCTGATACTCAAGGCAGAGAATGCTAGATAAAAACTTTGAAAAATCGAAAGAGAGAATCTTAAAAAGCTAAGGAACAACAACGAAGGATTAAAGTAAAACTCTAGTCCTCAACATATATATTGTTTCTACTAAACACATTTCTTCTATTCCCAGTGCAGTTAGCACTTAGTTCACATGTAACTAAGAGTATCCGTAATCTTATCAGCTGACAAGGATTATTCACATGTTTAAAGAAAAAACTAATCTATTTTGTGTTTGGTCTTCTGTTATAGAGGGGTGCCTCAATTTTTACAAACTATTCATCCACAAGAATGGAATTATGCAACAACCTGTATAGGAAGAAAGAAACTCTGCATCTTGATATGACTGAAGTGTGACGTAAGGTGTAGAGTGAAGGTCTGTGGAGCTATTTATTTCTCTCCTCCTACCAGTAACATTTTAGTGCAAATAATTAAACACCCGTCTTTTTTCTGAAGTATAACTGCACAGCTTTTGACTGAACTCACACGCTACTTTTAAAATGATTTATCACTGCAGCACACTCTGAGGACTGGTGCCTCAGCCATCTATATGCATGACCTAATGACACACACATCACGGCTGTTATCCATCCGATGTGCCCTATTTTCCTTCCTTCTGAAACCAAGATGTGTGAACTTGCCCTACTGATGGAGCCAAGACATGGCAAAGGCACATACCCTTGAGCCTGGCAGTGTCTTTGGGCTGTCCATTTAGGCACAGCCTCAGTTTTCAGAGGCAAGTGGGATTCCACTCATGGCACTAATTTTTTACACAGACTGAGATTTTATCCTGACATTTATAAATCTAATAAGATCCCAAACTAACTACAGTTTAATGAGTGGAATATAACAGTGTTATCTTTAGATAGTCTCATGCTTTAGTGGAGAAAAGGAAGAAAATAAACTTATCTCTACACTGCATTCATCAATCCCTTCCCCCTCTTTTGCCCTTCTCTTTCAGTGGTGTTCTTTCTGCTTTTCATATCACCTAACTGTATGCAAAGAATTACATACTAATGATGTATTTTCTGAGCAAGTCATATGGAATAGAGTCATAGAATGATCATCCATGAAGAAAAATCCAAGATTTAAAGATCTCTTATGGCCTAGTGTTTCCTCAATTTATATTGTATCGGAAGTCAGGATTAAATATTAAAAATACTGTTATTTGCTTATTGATCCAGTGTTCATGGCATGGATGTCCTATGTGAATGACAAACATGAGGAGCACAATTAGGAATAACAAGACTGGTTCAAGATCACTCATATGACATGAACAGAGAAAGAAGCAAGTTCTGTTTGTAAATCTTGCATGACATCTTGCAGTCCAAATATTTCTAATATATCCTTTAAGTGCAACAGCACAGGTAGACGTTAGGTACATTGTGTGCTGATGAAAGGCACCACCTTGGACTTTATTTTTGTTATTGCTGCCTGCTGTTCTTGTCTCAGTGGCTATTTCCAAGAATAACAGATTTCACTGCAAACAGAAATGTGCATGAGATTAGCAATTACTCTTTTTCAGTTATTTAACTATACTTTGGATTGTTCTGCCTGATAAAGATACCTGGTTATGTTGCTCTATTTCTTCTGGCAGAAACTGAAACACAGAATCATAGAACCTTAGAATGGTTTGGGTTGGAAGGGACCTTAAAGATCATCAAGTTCCAACCCCCCTGCCATGGGCAGGGACACCCTCCACTAGACCAGGTTGCTCAAAGCCTCATCCAGCCTGGTCTTGAACACCTTCAGGGACGGGGCATCCACAACTTCCCTGGGCAACCTCTTTCCAGTGTCTCACCACCCTCACAGTGAAAAATTTATTCCTAATGTCTAGTCTAAATTTACC
>WKFP01014841.1:1198281-1209577 GCA_011057875.1 Pterocles orientalis | reverse complement strand
CCCCTCCCTTTTTCCTCACAAACATCTCTCCCGTGTATCATCAGGGTGCTTCACAGAGTGCAAAAAGACAAATTCAATGGCAATGTTGTCATGAATAACCAGATGCCTAAATTTCATGTATTCAATGTATGATACAAAATAAATAAATAAACAAAAGTAATCCTTGTCAGTGTGCACATATTTTAGTGAGAGAAACTGCACAAAGCAGGTCATTGTGATGAAGGAAATTGTACCATTAACTATTGTAAGAGATCTTTGTATTGTCTTTTTTTTTGCAGCAGAAAATACCTTAGTCTCACTAACAGCAATTGCTTCAATCAAAATTTTAGATCTTGCTTGTATCATAACTACTGTGTAAGTATTTTGCCAGCCTCTGCATCCTGTCTTGTTTTTGTCTGGGAAAGAGCTGATTTTCTTCTTAGCAGTAGAATAGTGCTCTGTTTTGAATTCAGTGTGGGATTTGGTAAGAGAAGAATGTTGGTAATAAAATGACGTTTTCAGTTGTTAAAGAAATCAAGGACTTTTCAACTTCCCATGCTTTTCTAGTTGCAGGTGTACAAGAAGCCGGGAGGGAGGACAGCCAGAGCAATGGTCCCAAATTGGCCTGTGAGATATTCCATATCATGCAATGTCATGCTCAGGATTTGGATGCAGGTTGGCTGGGAAGCTCTCTCCTTCTTCTGGGACTGTGTTTCAGGATTTTCTTTCCTCCAGGATCGCTAACTGGGAACGGGCTGGGCACTGGTCAGCAGGTGGTGAGCAATTGCACTGTGTATCACTCATTTGTACATTTTATTGTTATTATTATTATTATTATTATTATTATTATTATTATTATTATTATTATTATTATTTTCATTATTATTTTTAATTTTAGTTTATTTCAATTGTTAAATTGTCCTTATCTTAATCCATGTGTCTCCTTACCTTTACCCCTCCAGTTCTCTCTTCTGTCCCACAAGATGGGGGACAGTGAGCTAGCGGCTATGTAGTATTTTGCTACTGGCCAGAAGAGATCCACAAAAATCCATCTAAGCTGTTTGAACATGGACCAGCTTTGAAGTAAGATAAACACAGTAACTACAACTACACTTATTTTACATAAAGAAGGCAAGATTTAAAATCACATTATTTGGTTGCCAAGACTAGTGTTTGCCTGTCAATGTTGTCTGTGCATGTTTTAAGACCATGGACAAATGTGAGTATCAGGGGACTGCAGGGGCTGGGAGCTGCAGTGCAGTTTAGGCAGGGCCAAGAGCAAGAGGTTCATGTTAAAAGCAGCTCCCAGGACAGGAGGGGGCCACCCTTGCCCTCCTGTGAGTTCTGTCACAGCCCCTCCATCTCCACTGATCTCACCAGTTGTTGTTGAGATGCCTGGTGAGGTCCATGGCCTGGAGAACCAGCTGCCTATCCCCCAGGAGGGATGTTCCTTTTGCCCTGACTGGTATTGCTGTACTGCTAGAAAGAAAAGTGTGTTTTTCTAAAAAAAACCTTTAAATTGATTTACTTATACTTCACAAGTTCTGAAGTAGTTTTCAAGAAGAGTTTTGTGTCAGAATTTCACACCCAGTTTTTGGGGAGTGTGATGTGTACCATGCAGAAGCCTTCAGAGGGCAGACTTACAGTACTTCACCACAATAACACCATGCAATCCCCTGGCAAGAATCATATTTTTTAAATTGGAAACACTGGCCCAAACAGATTCAGAGCAATGTTTTCCAGTGTCTCTAAACAACGGTTAAATGGCTCAACTTATCTGTCTAAATGGCACACCTATATTACCTTACAGCTCTTAACAGTACTTCTCAAATGGTATTTTTTAAAATACACTTCCTACCACCTGCCCTTTACTCCCTTTGTGCTGTATGCTCTTTAAGATTGCTAAATGAGATCTTTCATTAATATAGGTTAATGTAACTTCTCCATTCATCTCTTGCTTCTTCCGTGCCTTGCCCGAACATAACAAAATCCAGTGATTCGCTGTTTAACATATTATGTTATGTTTATGTTCACTGTTTATGATCAAGAAACACTTTTTAAATCAAGAATCAACAAGTGTGTGATAACCTACATGTTTACTTCCTGAACACATTTGTTTTTAAGCACATTACATTAAGCAGAGATAGTGCAGTTCACCTCAAACCAACGGTAGATGAACAGCTGTCTATCTGATTACTTTGAGCTTACATGCAAAACAAGATGTTTCACTAAGAATGACTCCCTCGTGAAAATTATGTTGGTGTTGTGAACTTCCATTTCATGAAGTGAGTTTTTAAATTTGTGAACAGAAAAGTAAGTGTGCTTGTTCTCTACTATCTCTTCTAACAGTTGTTTCCCAGTAAGAACTGATACAACTTTCACTTTTTGGTTCTCTTTCTAAGTTAAGAGAGAGAGCAAAACACCCCAAAACATTTAAAAATATGACTGCTTCTAGTCAATGCTATTCCAACCAAAATGCACATCCTTTCAAAGCATTTTAACCAAAGCAAGTGAAAAAATTTTGAGGTTTTTTTGTAGTCTGGCTTTCAGAAATACAGCTTACAATTCTCAGTGTAACCTCTCTAATCCTCACATCTTGTTCCTAAAATTAAAAAAAAAGTCACATCTTGAAGAGCTATTTTAATTATTTTCCTTTAACAGTTTTAAAGATAAACTGGCTTATAACATGAACAACATTACTTCTTTCCCTCCCTCTATAAAAAAGAGAGAGAAAAAAATCTCTCATGCTCTAACATCTGGAAGTCTTTGGATTTAAATGTAAGTATTTTGGAAACTGAAATTCCACAGTGAAACATACTGAATAAAATGTTTTGATGATACTTTTAAATTATGTTAAAAATGTTGTGTTTAAGCCTGAGTAGGACAGAAATGGATCATACTCACTGCAGATAAATAATGCTCTTCCGAGGCTTCCTGAAGAATACATGACATTTCTGGAATCTGCAGGGTACCCCAAAGAGCAAATGAACATCTTGTTCCAAAGTAGTAGTGCAAGACAAGAGTAGTGGCAAGATCTTACTGGAGTCAGCAGCTTGAAATGGTGAGAACCCTGAAGGTCCGAAAAGTGCTGACTGACTTCTGCAACCCAAGTTTCTGAACCAGCTGCTCTCCAGAATGATTTGCCCTGAGGCTGTGGAGATCACATCAGGCTCTAGACAATGGATTTCTGTGAATGGTAATCTGCATCTGCCAGGGTCACACTGAAAGTGTTTGAGCAAGCAGTTTTCCCATATTAGAACAGCCTCCTGACTCTAAGTACGTTTTCCGTTTCAGACTTTCATAAGTAATTTTTGGCGGAAGCCATGTATCTAGGCTACATGCAAATATGTAGCAAGTTATATCGGTTTCATTACTCCTCCATATAACCCAGCTGAGATAGGTTTAATGTGTAGAGGTTTGGGAAGGTGCAGCTTCTTATCCAAACTAATCTTAGACCTCTTATCTAGAATCAGATGTTCCCATTTTCAAGTTTGTTTATATTTCTCAATTTAATTAAATGTTTAAGGAGGGAACGCTGTCCTGACTTGTTCCGAAAAATATGAAAGACTAGACTTTTCAATGAAAAATAGAAAGGCTAAATAAGACATACAGCAAGCGAATTAGAAAGCAAATTATTTTCTTCCACTTATATTCATCTTAATTCTTTTGTTTGAAGATTTTCCTCTTCTAGTATTGTTAATCAAACTCTTCAGCCATAGCTTCATCAAAAGAAGTGATGCCAGGATTGTGTGCAGCTGAGGAATTTCCACAAAAGGAAATGTTCAACAGAATGGGTTTTTCAAGCCCTTAGTGCACAATCTCAGGGTCACTTACCTGTCCACCCTGCTCAAAGGGTTGGGAAGTCAATCTGTTGATTATGGCACACTATTTTTAGTAAAATGTCTTTTCTTTTTCTTTGTTGTCCTCTCACTTTTATGACTTCTTTTCATATTTCCCACCTTTCATTTTCTGTGATGTACTGCCAAAATATGGTGAGTAAAAAAATCCTTCTCTGACTTTCTCACCACACTCTGGCCATGTTGCCTGGTCTTCAAATCCTTTCATGAACTAGTCATATCAAATAAAACTCATTGTTATGAGCTTTTAACATATTCCTGAACTAATGTTTTCTTTCTTCTTTTTTGTTTTCTTCTCCCTTTTATCATATTCATCCTACCATTTTCTCCTCATTAGCTTGGTTTCCTTTTGCCAGTCTATCTACTCTGTTTTAGACAATTTCTTACCTCCATTCAGCCTCTTAAGCCACTGGATCTCTTCTTCCGCCCTCTTCTTCTCTGAATTCCTTTTTTTAACAATTAAGTCAGCTATTGATTTCACAACGTCCAAGCAGAACGAGCATTTTCTAAGAAAGGCTGCATGAGGCACTACTAAAATTCTAGGAGCTGCCACTGTCAGGAAATGTACTCTGATCATTCAGTTTTATTTTGATTTTACCTCCAGAACTGTGAATTTGCCATTCAAATGAATTGATTCAGAAGTATAGGTGAGATTCCTTGCTTTGATTAGCTGAAGGTAAATGTGTCAAGGGAGGCTGAACTGTGCCTGTTTTTCTGGGAGTTGTGAAATGAAGGATCAGGAAGACAGAAGAGATGTCCACTGTGTTCATAAACACAGATGAGAACTAAGACCCATGCTGGTGTGTATAATAGGAAATTATTGATATACAGGTTTTGTTTGTGTTTAAAAGGGACCAGGCTAATGAATGTGGAGACTGAGCTGCTGGACTCAGAGAAAGGTTCAATGGACAAACAAGCGAGTGGTTTCTTCCTCACAGAGGACTGAAGTGGGAGCCTCTGTTTTCTTCTGGGGTATCTATATTATGACAGACAGGTTGTTCCATTCCATTAATTGCTGTAGAAAGGAATTATTCTGTGACCAGAAAAACAATCAGTAGCTATGCACTCATCAGATAGGGTAAAAAATAAGCTCAGGGAACTGTAAGCAGAGAGAGAAATGAAGGGGTTAGGCAATGTGTGTTAGCATGAAAGAGAAGAAAAGGTCAGGGTAAAAATCTCCCCAGGCTATTGTTTCATATGTGTTAGTGTGAGCATGATAGTAACATTTATCTGTGTGCAACCAAAATAGACAGTTGAATGAAAGAGATGTCCTCATGTAAGTAAAGTGGCAAGGCACAGATTGCAGCATACAACAAACTGAAGATTCATTTAGTGAGTAGGAGAAAGGTTCCTATCTAATGCATTTGCAAACTATGGCTCTTGGCTTCACAGCTCTGTTGCTAGTGAAAAGCGAAAAGGAACAAAAGTCTCACCCAAATTACATGTAATTTAACAACGCGACAGTGGTTGCAGAACTGCATTTTGCTGTCTTTTTGTCTGTTGTATATGGCTCCAGAGAATTGCATTAGTGCTAGCCAGTCATTCTAGCTGATACCAAAGAGCCTTTCAATCAAGGGAAGGGAAAGCTCTTTTTGATCATCTCCAAAGACAAAACATGTAGCTAGATTTTTGAGTGTTGACTTTTCCCTCTTTGCTCACACCAGTAATCTCTGAACATCTGGCATGTCTGCTTTACTTACAACAGTGAACATGCTCAATGACTTAGTTTATCATGTATTTCAGCTGTGTTTCTTACTCTATACTAAAAAACTGTATTAAAACACAATTACAGGGCTAGATTAAAATAAACCACTGTGAAGGATTATGTTTCATCCTCAGCCTATCCTACAGTTTCTGAATCTTTATATTGCAGCATGTTTCTGAGCTGTCTAGTTTTGGCAACACAACAATTTTACTTAGAGATAAATGCTTTTTATGTTTGTGCTTACATTGTGTTTGTGGAGTGTCTTATTTATTCAGTGTGTGCTCTAAATAATGCAGGTGGGAAGGGTTTTGGACTTCTATGCACTGCAGATTTGTAACATCTTCTTGATGCTTTTCATCTTGCTGAATTTATTTTGTTCATTTCCTTCACTTCATCTCCTCTTTCACTATGTCTCCACAGAAAAAGAAGAAAAGAGGTATCTACAGAGACAGATCAAATCAGACACTGCTGGAGCAGTCATGCACTCCTCTTGTATTTTGAATATCTATATTTCCTTTCCACCTTGCCTCTCACAAGCAGAGAATACAGAGGCACTTGAAAGAGAAAAGTAGGATCATATTATGATGATCCAATCACTTTACCAGAGCAAAGGTCAAGGATTCTAAATTAGAGAGAAAATATGAGTGGAATACAATTTGAGTAATAAAAATAAATACTGAGATTCCATGCTCAGAAATTTAGTCACCGCACTGTATTTACGTTCAGAAAAAATGCCCAAGTTACAGAGGAAATACAAAGTTTTATTCAAGGAAAATCTTCTGAACTCTTTGTCAAGTAAGGGAGCATGGCAGAGGATCAGAAACTCACTGGCAGGCATTGTTAATGAGCTGGGCAGGTTATTAAAAGCTGCATGTACCAAGAGGGAAAACCACATTAAGTCAGAACACCAAAATCCAAAGTTTCTTCTTAAAGGAAACTAGTTAAAAGATAAATTAATGGATCTACTACAACATGTTATTTAAGTAATTTAAATAGCTACCCATCCGCAAAAACAGAAAAGCTCTAGTGTTCCTAGGACACAATTGTTTAATTATGCTAAGCATGCTCTGAGAAACTCATACAAGCTCAGCCTCCCACTATGACTAAAAAAAAAAGCAAAGTAAGTAAAGTGACCTGTGCCTGAAGCAGCACTGAGAGGAGAAAAGAACATGGGCAAGTAAACCTTATGTTGCTGTGCCTAAACTCCAGGGCTGAACAAAGGGACTGCAAGGAGTCATTTATTCATTTCTCTGCTTAATACTGGATCAATTATACTTGGGACAGTTCTGAAAGGTTGCTGTGTGCTATTCCCTATGCTAAAGTTTCTATTGAAATCCTGCCATTTCCTTATGCACTCTATTTCCTCTTGTTTGGCCTCAAATGCAATCAAGTCTCTGCTGTGACAATGATTTATCTAGTCCACCATATCTACAGAGAGATTACTCTATTTTGACACTCGTTTGTTGATGCCTCATCAGGTGACACTGAACATCCTCAGAGGCCATTTACATACGTTTTTTTACTAAAACTACATCTAGTTCCTCAAAGGGTTGCTCAAAATAGCTTACAGAAAGCTTTGCCCTCTGCTGGTCCTGTTCTCCTGCGTATCTCTTTCTTCTGTGCACAGGTTAACGGACCTCAGCCTTTTTCTGCCCCATTTTGAAAGCCTGCCCTTCTGTTAGTCTCATCCAAACACATTTCCCAAGGTTGCTGTTAGCCAGTGTTAGGGTTACTGTTTTAGCCAGTGTTACACTATGCAAAGGTACAGCAGTTTCACAGGGTCATACATAGTCAGTAGAGACAGATCCAATGAATGACACGACAGGCAAAAGAGGTAGCAACAGAAAAGGGTAGACTTGATGTGGCAGTCAGAGAAGGAATTCTGTAAAGAAACTACCACAAAAGCCCACTGTTTTCAACTTTTCAGTGGTTTCAACTTTTTTGAACCTGGAGGCAGTATTGTGTCAGCTCTCTTGTGTAACACACTTTTACTAAAACAGTTTTCCTTCCTCTTTCAATTTTTAAGTTTTCTCACTACTCTTATTTTCCTTCCATTTCTTCTCTCAGTTTACTATCCTTTTTTTTTTTTAAGTTTTTATTTCTCTCTAGACATAATTTTACTTCTCTATTCTCCCGTTGACCTTTACATGTTATTCATGGTATTTGCTTGACCTCTTTTCTGTTCTTCTTGCTTGGATGTTATCTCCCTAATTCTCCTGATAGATCCCTTTGGACCGTCCTTCCTCAAGCCTTTTCTATGGGACATGGGCATTAGACACTCTGGTTCTTCAGTAATGTCTTTATTTTTGCCCAGATTTAGAGTCAACAGCAGTTCGTGAGCAGAAGTGACAAAGACTGTGTTCTAAATGGAGCACTTGGTCAATTTATTTTTTTGGTTTCAACTCATTAGGAATGCTTGTACAACTACCAATGGAGAAAAAGTTGGTTATCTTAATTATTCTTTTCTAACTATTAATCCCACACCTACTTCGTGTCTTATACTGAGGGAAAAGAAGGGAGGCCAGAAGAGAAGGGAGATAAAAATGTTGGTGAAATCCATTGACTTAATTTATTTTGAGCAGGCTAAATGGGGCAAAAATCCCTCTAGAAAGGGTTTTTCTGGTTTTACTTGGACTTCTTCACATCACAGGAACACTTACACATTCTGTTACCTTTGCTGCCATGCAAGTGCATACAGTGAGAAAAAGACACACACATCCTTCTTTGAAGAACTATAGACAAAATAGAACTTGTGCTCTAGATTCCTTTTCTCTCATTCTACAAATCCTTCCCTTTTTTCTCTCCTTCTTATTTTCTTTTATAGTTCTTAAATCAGAAAATGCTGTGACTCTCAAAGCTGAGCAGTACGATGTGTTTAGAAGATCGTGATTAATACTTGATCTAGACTTGCTGCCCACATGTCCCATAGTGGTGACATGACTTAGTGATGGAAAGTTAATACTTTTTTCATTTGGTTTCCCTTGGGATATTATGCCAGTCATTATTGATTCTGGCAGTTCTGAGTTTCCATTTCAACGTTCAAGTCTTCGAGCCAATAATTATGTCAGCCCAAGAGAGATTTGACGTAAATGGGTGCAAGTAAATTGGAAGGCTCCAAGTAAGGGAGTTTAAAACACCTTGCTATTATATACCAAGCACGTCATTTTAATTCTCTCTAATGCCACACTCAGCCACCTTTTCAGTTACTGAAAGAAATCTGAAAGCAAATATTGATCTTTGACAAGTTTGGCTGTAGAGGTGTTTTTATGGGAGTCTGATCTGGTCTGTAAAGGCATTGATTTTTCTGTACCTGGCAACACGATTTAATGTAACAATTTGACACAACACACCTTAATACAAAGTGATGGCTTGGAACCCTAGTATTTATGTGAGTAAGATGTGATGTGAAGAGAGGAAGAGCTAAAGAAAGGGAAAGAGGGAATAAGAAAAAGAAAAAAAATCTAAAGAGTTGTTGAAGAGAGGTAAAATCAAGGCTTGCCTAGAAGCCTATTTATATGCTGAAAGTAACTACATAAATTATACAGTTTTTAATAAGTTATAATATTGTATTTTTATATTATACAAAATATCATTGTTTTGTGCTAATTATTGCTTTCAAAAAAAACAACAGCATATTAAATACATATATTTATTCAGATGCATATGAGATTAATTTACAGGTTTATGGAAGTTTAGAAGATTTCAGCAGGGCCAGGATTTTCTTCTGGTTTTGATGTATGAGAGATTAGAAACATAGAGAGGTGAAGATTTTGTGCAGTTCTTTAGAAGCCTCTTGGATACTCTGCGAAAGGCCATTCTCATTAAAGAAAACCAGGTAGGTTAAACTGATGTCCAGCATTTTAATGACATTTGTGTCAATATCTGCAACAATTAATCAACTCCAATTAAGTTAGGGATATATTTATACTTTCTAGTGCAGTACTAGACAAACATAGCCACAGAATAGACCAGATTTTACCTGAGGGATGCTTTACTTCTGAGATGGATTAACAAGTGGAATTGTATTATTCTGATAAATTCTGCACTGGCTCTAATGTCACAGTTGTTTAGTGTAGATGTACCTTAACAAATATTAACAGTGAATGTTAGCATGGGAATAAATCTTCTGGAGCAGACAACTTTCTTCACACTGATGGGAAGACCACAGCAGAGTGTTTCTGCAGTGTAGTGCAGCATTGCATGACCTATATCCAGAATGTAGGAACCATGGGTTGTATCCTCCAGAAAGTAACTGCCACTTGCAGCATAGTACCTCATTCAAAGCTAAACTGGGGATTGTTATATTGTGCTGTGTTTTAAAGGAGAGATATGTCAGTCTAAAGTTTGACATCTCAATTTAGCCATGGCAGGTCAGAAAGAGAGTATACAAATCAAACCAAACTCACTTTTCATATCTCAGTCAGTAAATGTCATTTGCAAAACCACAACAGCAGTCCTGCCAAACACTGGAGAATCAAGGAATACCACAGCTGTGCTTAAGTTTCTCTGGGGTCCATAAGGTATTAAATCTGCTAGCAATGAAAAGAAAAATAATGACAGCAGCACTAGAAATTTGGGAAAAGTTGAAACGTCTGTCGTGTCTTTAGACATCTAGAAAATGTCTAATACGAAGTTAGAAGCTTTTTGTCGAGGTTGTTTTTTCGACATTACGAGTTTTCAGGCATAAATTTAAAGTGAGCACTGCATGGGGTATAATCAGCTGACATGTATATTTCAGTTCTTTCTGTAGTAAGCCACCAAAGTCTGCTTTTAGTAAAGTGGCACTGAGCAAGGGTCAATACATACTTTGACAATTCTTTATGTCAGTCCTTAACATTTTTGAAACTGTAAGTGTATACATTAGATGGTCTCTTAAAAAATTATATTTGTGGTAACCTTTTCACAAAAGCACCAAAAATACTGAATTGTTTTTCTGCAGATTTATGAATTAGTTTAGTGCCTCCAGTAATGTCCTTTTGTAGCTTTAAAAACACCTATTTATTGAAATTATTAAAACTATTATGATGAATAATTATGTAATTAATATATGATGCAACGAACAATGAAAGTATTGAAAGTATTTTAAATGTAATTTAAAGCTTGTTTAGAAGCTGCATCTGCCCTTCAAAAGAGAGATTAAATACTATACTGTCCTCAAACAATTTGGCTTCTTTTGGTAGAGTGTTGTATTAAGTTTGGCTGGAGTCTGTTTATGAAGTCCACCGTTAATCAACCAAAATATGGGGAGTGGGGAAAAGAAGGAATGGCAACTGAAAGCAAGGCTATGTTTTGATAAGATCTTGAACTTTCACAATAATTTCCTCTTTGAGAAGAAGTGTGAACTGAATAAACACTGTATTCATTAAATATAGAGAGGTCATTCTAACAAACTTCCAAATTATATAAGAGTTTTTTTACATTTCTTGAACATAGTGAGAGCAGCTTTTATTCAATAATATGGTACAGATTTTTAGGTATGTCTTTGTCGTGGGTTAAGCAGAGCAGAGTTAATTTTTTTTCCTTTTCCCTTCTCTTCATAAATAGCTAGCAAGTAGCTATGTTTTGGATTACTGCTCAGGAGAGAATTGATAAGAGAAGAACGTTTATAGTTATTGCTAGGATGTTGCTATTTGTTCTCAAGGACATACATTCAGCCTTTTGGGGGGGAAGAGACAGTCTGGCTTCTAGCCTGGGATTTGCTTTTAGGTAAAGATTGAGAAGCAGACTGACCAATTATTCCATCCCATGCACGTCA
>WKFP01014841.1:1170872-1189244 GCA_011057875.1 Pterocles orientalis | reverse complement strand
TCATCAGGTGGGGAGGGGTAGTATCACTGTGTATCACATTGCATCTTTGTATATAGTATTATTTCTAATATTATTGTAGTTTAGTAATTAAATTGTCCTTATCTCAACCCACGAGTCCTCTTTGCCGTTTACCTCTTTAATTCTCTCCCCTATCATTGGGTGGGGGCAGGGACTGTGTGAGTGGGTGTGTGTGGTTTGGCCCCCAGCCAAGGGCCAACCCATCACAGTCTTCCTTTGTTTTTTTGTCTTCTACTTTTGGATAACTGGAAGATTATACTGAAGTTTAAACAAAAATACTTCTAAGGTCTTTCTGTCTCTGAATTCTAAAATTTGTTTTCCAGCTAATGGTTTCCTTCTGTTTCTGCTTCCAAGGCTTAAATATAATACAGTGCTAATGAAAATCTTTGATTTTCTCTCTTGTTTCTGTCATTTTTTCTATATATGTCACTAATATTTTCTTTTAACAAAAGTTGTTTTCCTACTACAATTTCCAAATAAAAAATATATCTTGTCAGTTTGGATTAAAAATTGTTGACTAAAAAGACGAAAGAACTAACAAACACCTTAATTTTCCTATTTTTGACTTACTAAAAACCTGTTGGGATGACAACTACCTTGCAAAGAGGAAGGAACAAAAGAAAGGTATGTGCAGCAGTAAGGGTAGGAAATACGGAAATTCTCGTTTGAAGTTACAGTTAGGAGGATGGATAGGAAAGGATGTATTCTAACAGTTTTAATTTAGAAAGCAAACAAGATTTAGATAAATTCTGGATGTGAAGGCCAGCTGACAACCTCTAACACAAAAAAGGGAACTGGAATCTTAACGGAATTAAGGAACAGGAAAGAGTTTATGGCAACACGTAATGAGAACTGAGGGAACAAAATGAGCATGGTATGCTTCTGTATATGGATAAAATTACTAGTTAATTTCTCGGTATTCCCTGAAAACCCCTGGAAAGGGATGAAACATTTTAATATGATTTCCTAAAATCTTTCCTTTACCATTAGTTTCATCACTTTGGAACTCTGTTAGGTCCTTCTGTTTAACTACATCTAAGAGAAAACAGACAACATCTCCGCCTACTTTAGCTTTAGCATGGGTGTTTTGCTAAGAAAACACTGATTTCCAACTTGATCAACTTGCATTTCATCTTCAGGTCTAACACAATACCTATAATGAAATTTGATCAAGAGTTACATTTTATGATCACTCTCAGTTTATCGTTGTTTCCCTGCTTAGCAGTGACATCGTTGAAATATTCTGTAAGAGCTTTACAAGGAGATGCAAGGGAAGTTGTAGTTTAAAACAAGATCTAAAAGGACGTATAAAAATATTCCATAGCTAAAAAAATTTATTCTGTCTGTTATCATCAGTAGAATCCTGTTATCAATCGACAAAGAATAACACTATTTACTAAGTACAGACTGCACTTCTTTCCTAAAGAGCTCAGCAACTTAATGTATATATTACATTTTTTTTGTCTAGAATTAAAATAGGATTAAAAGGAATTTCTAGTTTATTTTTTCTCTCTGCTCTCCCAGTGGAGCTGTGTGGTAACTAGAAATTTTGAGATGTTTTTGGAAGAGGTAGTTCTTCTCCATTCTAACTTCCAAATCCTGACATTGTCATTGTCATTGATGAACTATCAAAGTTACACAGAAGCAATGCAAAGCTATACGTTTCCAAATCATAATTAACGTCTGGCTATACTAGCTTTATTTGTATGGAGTGGTAAGCAAGAGACAATCTAGCAGACATTGTGCTATGCCTTTGCCTAAACTCTACAAACAATTTTTAGTTTCCCTGATCATCAAAGTTCCTGAATTTTTGCTGCCCTTGATACCCAAACTGAAGGAGCCATGGGAATCTATCAGACAGTTTTCAGTTCTGTGTGGAACTATGTATGGTGTTGGATCCCATAATGTATCCTGCAGTCTAACTTAACAAGAATTAAAAGAAACACAGAACTCCGACAACAAAGAACAAACACAGAACAGTGGTAGTAAAAGGCTTCAGAACTCTAATGAATTTGGTGACTACTTGGAAAAACTGGTCAGTTTGCTTTGTCTTTTTGTTTGTTCTAAAGTGGTATACTAGTTTTGTCTGAGTTACAGTTCATTTTCTTCATAGTAGCTAGGATAGTGCTGTGTTTTGGATTAGTGCTGGAAACAATGTTGATAACACAGGGATCTTTTAGTCACTGCTGAGCAGTGCTTACACAAAGTCAAGGCCTTTTCTGCTTCTCACACCACCCCACCAGCGAGTAGGCTGAAGGTGTACAAGAAGTTGGGAGGGGACATAGCTTGGACAGCTGACCCCAACTGACCAAAGGGATATTCACTACCATAGGGTGTCATGCTCAACCTGTAAAGCTGAGGGAAGAAGGAAGCGGGGCATCTTCAGAGTTACAGCATTTGCCTTCCCAAGTAACTGTTATGCATGATGAAGCCCTGCTTTCCTGTAGGTGGCTGAACACCTGCCTGCTCATGGGAGGTGAATGTGTTCCTTGGATTGCTTTGCTTGTGTGAGTGGCTTTTGCTTTACCTATTAAACTGTCTTTTTCTCAACACGAGTTTTCTCACTTTTACCTTTCTGATTCTCTCCCTTATCCCGCTACAGGGGGAGTAACTAAGCTGCAGTGTGGTGCTTAGCTGCCAGCTGGGGTTAAACTATGACAAATGAGAGTGACAAATCTTACTTCCCTTCTTGAGTTTTCTGTAATATTCTGGTTCACATTGACACAAAATGTATACAAAAAGCAAAACATGTTATGGCCTTCAACATCTCGAGGGACAGGGCAACAACAACTTTTCTGGGCAACCTGTTCCAGTGTCTCACTACCCTTGTAGTAAACAATTTCTTCCTCAGAACTAATCTGAATCTACCCTCTTTCAGTTTAAAGACATTACTTTTTGTCCTATTGCTACACTCCCCAGTAAAGAGTCTCACATTTTCCTTAGGCCCCCTTTAAATAATGAAAGGCTGCAATAAAGTCCCCATAGGAGCCTTCTCCAGGCTGAACAACTTCAACTCTTTCAGCCTTTCTTCATGAGAGATGTGTTCCATCCCTCTGATCATTTTTGTGGCCCTACTCTGGATGCACCATAACAGGCCCATGTCTCTCTGGTACTGGAATGCCAGAGTTGGATGCAGTACTCCAGGTGGAGTCTCATGAGAGAGGCATAGAGGGTGAGAATTGCTTCCCTTGGCCTGCTGGTCACACTCCTTTTTATGCAGCCCGGGTTATGGTTGGCTTTCTGTGCTGCAAAGGCATATTGCTGGTTCATATCTGATTTTTCATCTACCAATATCCCCAAGTCCTTCTTCTCAAGGCTACTCTCAATCCACTCATCATCCAGCCTGTACCAATATTGGGGATTGCCCTGACCCAGGTGCAAGAACTTTTGCCTGTCTTTGTTGAACTTCATGAGGTTCACATGGGCCCACTCCTCAAACCTTTCAAGGTCTGGCATTCCTCCCCTCAAGCATATCAACTGCACCACTAAACTTGATGTCATCTGCAAACTTGGTGAGGGTGCACTAAGTCCCACTATGTCATTAATAAAGATATTGAGCAGTACTGGACTCCAGTTGTTACTGACTTCCATTTGTACATTGAGCTGTTTGGATACGACCACCTGGCCAATTCTTTCTTCTTTAAATTGTCCATCCATCAAGCCCATGCCTCACCAATCTAGAGATAAGGATGTTGTGTGGGACCATGTCAAGCGTCTTGCAGACACCAAGATAGATGACATCACTTGCTCTTCCCTTATCCACCAATGCCATCTCTACACCATAGAAGGCTACCAGTTTAGTCAGGCACAATTTGCCCTTTATGAAGCTATGCTGGCTGTCTCCAATCACCTTTCTGTTATCCATATGCCTTGCCATAGTTTCCAGGAAGACCTGTTCCGTGATCTGACGGTACCATGGTGAGGCTGACTGGTTGGTAGTTTCCAGGATCTTAGCTTCTACCCTTTAAAAATGTAAGCATGATGTTTCCCTTTTCCAGTCACTGGGGACTTTACTGCCATGACGTCTCAAATATAACGGAGAGCAGCTTAAGGACTACATCAGCCAATTCCCTTAGAACCGTGGGATGTATCTCAGTGGATCACATGGACTTGTGTATTTTCAGGTTACTCAGATGGTCTCGAACCTGATCTTCTCCTATAATTTTAGGGTATTCTTTACTCCAGTCCCAGCCCTGAGATTCAGGGACTCAAGGGATATGGGGACAGCAATTGCCAGTGAAAACTGAGGCAAAAATGTGTTGAGTACCTTAGCCTTTCCCGTGTCAGTAGTCACCAGATACCCTGTCTTATTTGAGTGGTACTACAATTTCTTTTGTCTTCCTTTTCTGACAAATGTATCTGTAGAAGACATTATCATTATTCTTCACAGCCCTTGACAATTTTAGCTACAGCTAAATTTGTTCCTTAGCTTTCTTGATCCCATGCCTACACTCCCAAGCAGTATGTTTATATTCTTGCCAGGATGTACATCTCTGTTTCCACTGCCTACACATTTCCATCTTGTGTTTCAGTTTGACCAAGAGGTCCTTACTCAGCCACACTAGTCTCCTGCCCTCCTTACCTGACTTTTTCCACACGTAGATCAGTAGTTCTTGTGCTCTAAGAAAAATGTCTTTAAATATATGCCAGCTCTCTTTTGGTCTTGTATCCCTGAGGGCAGTTTTGCAGGTGGTCCTATCCACGAGTTCCTTAAGTAACTGGAAGTTCATTTTCCCAAGCGAATATTGCCTGGCCTATATCCCTTGAGATGGTGGATTCCACCAAGGGACAATCACTGCAGCACAGGCTACTATCAATATTGACTTCTCCAATAAATTCATGGCAATAACTCTGAAAATATCTACAGATATACAGATCCTTGCAGAAGACTTGTGTTTGTATCAAACTACAAGAATAGAACAATATAATCATAGAACCTTAGAATGGTTTGGGTTGGAAGGGACCTTAAAGATCATCAAGTTCCAACCCCCCTGCCATGGGCAGGGACACCCTCCACTAGACCAAGTTGCTCAAAGCCTCATCCAGCCTGGTCTTGAACACCTTCAGGGACGGGGCATCCACAACTTCCCTGGGCAACCTCTTTCCAGTGTCTCACCACCCTCACAGTGAAAAATTTATTCCTAATGTCTAGTCTAAATTTACCCTCTTTTAGCTTATACCCATTACCCCTTGTCCTATCACTACACTCCCTGATAAAGAGTGCCTCCCCATCTCTCCTGTAGCCCCCTTCAGGTACTGGAAGGCTGCTATTAAGTCTCCTCGGAGCCTTCTCTTCTCCAGGCTGAACAACCCGAACTCTTTCAGCCTGTCCTCATAGGGGAGGTGCTCTAGCCCTCTGATTGATTTCGTGGCTCTCCTCTGGACTCTCTCCAACAGGTCCATGTCTTTTTTATGTTGGGGGCCCCACATCTGAACACAGTACTCCAGGTGAGGTCTCACAAGAGCACAGTAGAGGGGGAGAATCACCTCCTTTGACCTGCTGCTAATGCTGCTTTTGATGCAGCCCAGGACACAGTTTGCTTTCTGGGCTGCAAGCGCACACTGCCGGCTCATGTTGAGCTTCTCATCCACCAATACCCCCAAGCCCTTCTCCTCAGAGCTGCTCTCTATCCATTCTCTGCCCAGCCTGTATTTGTGTTTGGGATTGCCTCGACCCACGTGCAGGACCTTGCACTTGGCCTTGTTAAATTTCATGAGGTTTGCATTGGCCCACCTCTCAAGCCTGTCAAGGTCCCTCTGGATGGCATCCCTTCCCTCCCCTCCAGTGTGTCCACCACACCACACATCTTGGTGTCATCAGGAAACTTGCTGAGGGTGCACTCCATCCCACTGTCCATGTCTCCAAAAAAGATGTTAAACAACACTGGTCCCAGTACTGACCCCTGTGGAACACCACTTGTCACTGGTCTCCACTTGGACTTTGAGCAATTGACCACCACTCTTTGAGTGCGGTCATCCAGCCAATTCCTTATCCAGCGAGTGGTCCTTCCGTCAGATTCATGTCCCTCCAACTTCGAGACAAGGATGTCATGTGGGACTGTGTCAAAGGCTTTGCACAAGTCCAGGTAAATGATGTCAGTTGCCCTTCCTCTATCCACCAGCACCGTGGCTCTGTCGTAGAAGGCCGCCAAATTCGTCAGGCATGATTTTCCTTTGGTAAAGACATGTTGGTTGTCGTCAATAACCTGCTTGTTTTCCATGTGCCTTAGCACAGATTCCAGGAGGATTTGCTCCATGATCTTGCCAGGCACAGAGGTGAGACTGACCGGCCTGTAGTTTCCCGGGTCTTCTTTATTTCCTTTTTTAAAAATCTGGGTTATGTTTCCCCTTTTCCAGGCTGTGGGAACTTCACCAGAGTGCCATGACTTCTCAAATATGATGGATAGTGGTTTGGCAACTTCATCTGCCAGTTCCTTCAGAACCCGTGGATGTATCTCATCAGGTCCCATGGACTTGTGCATCTTCAGGTTCTTTAAATGGTCTCGAAGCTGATCTCCTACAGCTGGCACTTCTTCCTTCTCCCAGTCACTGCCTTTGCCTTCTACAACTTGGGCAGTGTGGCTTGAGCTCTTGCCAGTGAAGACTGAGGTAAAGAACTCGTTAAGTACCTCAGCCTTTTCTATATCCTGGGTCACTAGGTCTCCTGCTTTCTTCTGGAAGGGGCCCACATTTTCCCTAGTCCTCCTTTTATCACTGACATACCTATAGAAGTTCTTCCTGTTACCCTTAACGTCCTTGGCCATATTTAATTCTGTTAGGGCTTTAGCTTTCCTAACCTGATCTCTGGCTTCGCGGACAGTGTCTCTGTATTATCCCCAGGCTACCTTGCTTCCACCCTCTGTAGGCTTCCTTTTTTTTGTTTGAGTTTGCTCAGGAGTTTCTTGTTCATCCATGTAGGCCTCCTGGCATTTTTGCCTCCCTTCCTCTTTGTTGGGATGCATCGCCCCTGAGCCTGAAGGAAGTGATCCTTGAATACTAACCAGCTTTCTTGGGCCCCTCTTCCCTCCAGGGCTTTGTCCCATGGGACTCTTCCAAGCAGGTCCCTGAAGAGGTCAAAATCCGCTCTCCTAAAGTCCAGGGTAGTGAGTTTGCTGTGCACCCTCCTCACTGCCCTGAGGATCTTGAACTCCACCATCTCATGGTCACTGCATCCCAGGCTGCCCTTGAGTTCCACATTCCCCACCATCCCTTCCTTGTTGGTGAGAACAAGGTCCAGCATAGCCCCTCTCCTGGTTGGCTCCTCTATCATTTGGAGAAGGAAGTTGTCATCGACTCATTCCAGGAATGCCTGGAATTCCTGGCCTGCCTATGCTGTGCTGTGTTGTTCTTCCAACAGGTATCAGGATGGTTGAAATCCCCCATGAGGACCAGGGTTTGTGAGCGTGAGGCTGCTCCTGTCTGTAGAGGGCCTCATCCACTTGCTCTCCCTGGTTAGGTGGTCTGTAGCAGACCCCCACTACAATGTCCCCTGTCCCTGCCCTCCCTTTGATCCTGACCCACAGGCTCCCTGTTGGCTCTTCATCTGACCCCAGGTGGAGCTCCATGCACTCCAGCTGGTCTTTGACATAGAGGGCAACACCCCCTCCTTGTCTCCTCTGCCTGTCCTTCCTAAAGAGCCTGTATTCCTGCATTCCAACACTCCAGTCGTACGATCCATCCCACCATGTCTCCGTAATGCCAATAAGACCATACACATCTCCGACTCCTCTTGTTTATTCCCCATACTACGTGCATTCGTATAGAAGCACTTAAGTTGCGCTCCCAAAGAGGCTGGACCTCCTGTGTGCTGCCCTCCAGCCACCCTCAGGCCAGCCTGTGAACCTTTTCCAGGCTCTGGGCATTTGTTGCTGGCTTTTCTGTCGTTAAATACGTCTTGCTTGTCGCTCATACTGTGTGCACTAGTGTAAGTGCACTCAAGCTGAACTGTAGAGTCCACTCCTACCCTCAGGGTGCCACGCCTGGGCTTGTCTGTAATGGGCCTGGGAATTCCCCCTTCCTCTTTGAACCTAGTTTAAAGCCCTCTCAATGAGCCCTGCCAGCTTACAAGCAAGAATCCTTACCCCCCTGGTAAGGTGAACTCCATCTGTCCCTAGCAGGCCTGGTGCCACATAAGCCTCCCCATGATCAAAAAAACCAAAATTGCAGCTCTGGCACAAGCCTCTGAGCCAGGTATTGATCAGGTGTGTTCTCCTGATCCTCTCAGTGTTCATCCCTGCCACTGTGGAGATTGAGGAGAACACGACCTGTGCTCCTGAACCTCTCATCAATCGCCCCAGTGCCCTGAAGTCCCTTTCAATTGCTTTCGGACTTCTCTCTGCAACCTCGTCGCTTCCAACCTGCATGACCAACACTGGGCAGTGATCAGAGGCCGCATCAGACCAGGGAGCTTCCTGATGACATCTCTAACCCGGGCCCCAGGGAGGCAGCAGACTTCCCTGTGGAAAGGGTCTGGTCGACATATTGGTCCCTCTGTTCCCCTCAAGAGGGAATCACCGGTGACCATTGCCCTCCTTCTTTTCTTATCTGAGGCAGTCGCAATGCATGGGGCTGACTGTCTCAGCTCAGGCGACCCCCTGGATGGACCTTCGTCTTCCTCCTTATTTTCCTGGCCCTGTAGCTCCAGTGCCCCATATCTATTGTGTAAAGGCAATTGGGAGGGTGAGGAAGGTTGAGAGGGGATTTGCCTCCTCCCCCGGGCTGGGACCTGTTTCCATTCTCCTCCTTCTCTTAGGTCCCTTCCTTCACCCTGCTGGCAAGAGGGGAGGGGATCCTCTGCTGCTTGTGGAGCCTCTGTCTCCTGCCTTTGCCTCAGGGATGTGGGGTATGGCTCCACCAGTCTGTCTACTGCTCACGCTCCCTGATACTCCTCAGTCTTGCCACTTCCTCCTTCAATTTGGCCACCTGTTCTAGGAGCTGGGCTACCTGGGCACACCTATTGCAAGCTGGTTTGTCTCCCATCCCTACCCCAGGAGAGCAGTTTAGGCACCTCCCACATACCAGGGTCCATATGGTTGCCTCTGCCTTCTGAAGCTCTGTTTGCGTGGAGGCATCAGCCATCTGCACGGAAGATGGTGCAGACCCCTTAGCCAGAGCTGTAGCCTTAGCTCTGAGATGAGTGCCTACCGTTCTGATTGGAGGGTCAGGTAGAATGTCCGTGCTTTTCCTCGTCTTTAGTTCTTCCCTCCTTCTCAGAGGAACCCTGCCTGCTCGCTCTGCTCCTACAGCTGCCTTATGAGGCTTCTGGACCCGGCAGAACTTCAGCGTCCCACTACACGAGCTGCCTCCTCTGCTGGTGTAGGGTGTTGTTCTCTGTGGGTGGAAAGCTAGCTTTCTGCCCTCCCGGTAAGAATTTAAGGACTGGGGGAGGGATGGTGGCCGCAGTTGTCCCAGCACCTCCCGTGACACTCAGCCTCTCTCGGGAGAGCTGTTGGCGGGAGTCGGGTTTCACCGTTGTCTAGGGGTTTTCCTGAGGAAGGATCTCCTGAAAACCCCCCCTGTGCCTCAGGACTGGTCGATCTGTTGGAGCTGGGTCGGCTCCGAAGCAGCTCATTTCGCTACTAAATGCTAGTTCCGGCTTTTCGAATGAAACTGAACCTTACTGTTAACTAAGACTTTTTAATTTGTTTTCATTCTTAGCAGTCTCAACACTTTAACAATGCAAATTAAAAGTACTTATATTTGTTTTAAAGCAAAGGCTGCCAACTGTCTGCCAATGATTAAATTACGGTAGCAACTAACACAGGACTATGTGCTGAATGAACTGAACAATTGCTTGTTTCTGACCAGTCTTCCCCATGTTGCCTGCTGTAAGCATCTCTGAGTTAGCTGATTGTGAGTGTATGATGTTCTCATTATCTTGATGTAATGGTGGGATACATGTAGTCAACATTTTATTGGGTAGAAGTGTAATAAAAACCCAAATGTAACCATCCAGACAGAAACATCAAGGCCTAACACACTGTATGTGTCAGCAAGATCTATGCAGTATGTGCAGGGCTCCTGTAAGCCAAAAAGCCTTTGTACGTTCAGTCACCATTAAGCACAGTCTTGGAATCCTTTGCAGAGCTCGGTTCCAAAATGCCTTGATTTGATCAGCTAAACGTCAGTGTTTTTGAATGTTAGATGGCGTTTCAGAGGCGGTAAGTGGAAGAGGTGTCAACACGAAGGATCTTTTACAAAAAACTTCCCTTGGTCTCCTCACAACAGAAAGGGGACCCAGCCTTTTGTTTTCCAATCCTACTGTCAAAGGCAGAAAATAAAATGATTAATAGATGAGGCTATTTTAAGATGTGACAATTGTAGGATTTCACGCAATTGCATTTTTCACTTTTGCTTGAAGTAGGCTCACGAGAAGGAATTTATTTCCTTTGCCAGTCTGGTAGATCTCCTAAGCATCCCACATGAGTTTCAGAACTAAATAAGAGATGCTAGTTAATTTGCTATCTTATGCAGGGCACAGATTTCGCGATGGAATTGGAAACAATATTTAGAAAGACCATTTTTGTCATAACCTGCATTTAGAAAGACCATTTTTGTCATAACCTGGAAGTAAAGCAGTCTCAAATGGATATTACATTTTTAGTTTTGAGATCATCTTGAAAGTTTTAAATCAGTATTTGCTCCATTAGAGGTTGGAAAAAGAAAACAATAAATTATTTAGGTATAATCTCCAGTAAAATGGATTGGCTTGATGGGTAATTGTATGAATTGGTGCTGTATATTGCAATTCTTCATTAATTTGTGGAAGCCACAAAGCACTATCTGTATCCAGACCTTTTCCTACACCTGCATTACAAGCACTTTTTACTTTACACTCAAGATTTTTATGTGGCTTATAAATCTCCTCCAGGGGGTGTGGTTATCATAAGATAATCATACCCTTGGGGGATTAAAAACACTTATCTCTGGATCATGACTTGTAATACCCTAGAGGTGTGATTATCTCAGGAAACTCACACTCTCTGTCATACCTAATTGCTTAATTATTACAGTGGCAAGTTCACTCTACTATACAGGAGCGAAGGTTGTGTCAGCATTTTTCTTAGAAATTTCTGGTTTCAGAAATCTGCCACGAAAGTCTGCTGCAGGCTGAAACTTGGCAAAAAAAATAATTCTTCCTGGGAGAAAGCATCTCTACCAGATTTCTAAAAATTAGTTTGATTATTATATTTTTACAATGTCAGCAAGAAATAAAAGTTAACTATATGTGTCTGTGTAACAGCTGATATTCTGACATTAACTTAAATGAAGTCAAATATGATAACACTTATTTTAAAATATTTATAAAAAAGTATTCATTCAAACAGTGCAATGACTCACAAAATCTTTCGGGCAAAGGTATATAATCTTCAAGTATCTGTCTGAAAGATTTTTACTGCTTAGATAAAAATCAGGAAGGGATCAAACTTGTTGAGTTACAGTCCTGGTGAACCCAATCTACTTTCTACTCAGTGAGCACAGTACTAATCATAAGTAAGTAGGAACTGAATATCTTAACCAGCTTCAGAGAATCATTGATAACATGGATCCACAGACAGAAATTCTTATTTGTACAAGTTACAAAATTTAGATGTCTAGCGATTCCAGCTATAAACCTTTCCAATTTGTACTTGCAGAGGTGGCAATTTCTGCTATTTTTATTTTTTAATCTAAGTAAAAGTGGAGGCTTAACAGTCAGTATACTAGTGTTCTTGTCCTGTAGCTTAAGTATATCTAAGGTAATAATGGTAATAGTACAATATACTTCATACCTTCAGTAACTGAAAAGATTCTTCCTATTTTGCATATAAAGTTAATTTTCAAATATTCATTCAATGAACTTGTGTGAATTTATTGCCAAATGTCTTTTTTTTTGCTAAATAGAATTTAGCACAGACAATATGTATATTGTCTTATTTTTACTTTAAGAAAATACCAAAACCCCCATGAAAATAACTATATTTAATAATGTTGGATAAACACCATGTGTGAAAGTGGACAGTCTACAAAGGATATGGAAGCTAATTACTGCTATAATTCTTTTTTTTTTTCTTCTAAAAGAAAAAGAAATTGTAAAAATCACAGGGTTATGCATTTTATGGAACTTTTTACGCAGTTCAAAAAGTATGCAGGCAAAACACTGCTTTTCTGTCTATATATTTCCTGACACAAAAGAACATTAAATAATTGGAATTATAAGAAGTAACATGTAATTTGAAGGACTTTAAAATCATATTTGTACATGTGTTATTTGTTGTTTTTCTTAAAAACAGAGGATTTGATAATTAGGGGTATTATTTCTTTTTCTCTGAACTGAATATGGCTGGAGTGACCGTACCATTCTCAATGGAACCCCTTGAAAGCCATAGTCCATCCCAACTTACATTCTAATATCGTACCCATGATGTGAGCAGCTTGCAATTCTATCACATGTACTTTTGCATCATAGGATGCTACTCACAGCACCTGGTACATATAAGGAAAAAGGAAAAGCTGTGAGTAGGTTGTGGGTAACTAGCATAGCTCTTCTGGCAAATCAGTTAATGGTCTCAGAAGAGAAGATTTTTCTCCAGAGAAAAATATGAGGAATTAAAGGTGGATTACATTGACAGACTATACATTGCCCAGGTGTGCTGTAAGTCATAAGTCCACACTTGAAAACTAGCTGCTGGTAAATAGCAATCTCTCTTTGAATCCTAAAAAATTATCTTAGAAGTATGAAAGACTAGGTAGAAATAGAAAGAACATTACTACTTATTAAAAAGTTGACCTATTTTCATGTATTTTTTTTACATTTGGTCAGACTAATTAAAACATTAATTTCATGAGGACAGAATCAGGCAAGTTTGCAGCAGGTGTCTGTCTGCCATTAAAAAGGCACATTTAGCTCAGTAGAAGAACTCAGTGTCAGAAAAACTCTCATTGCAGTGAGGCTGTTCTATGTATGCTGAATTTTCTACTTCAGTACTGCATTGATGTTCAGATGACAAGTTTGAGTTTAGCCATGTGAAATATTTGCATACTTTGTTTCAGAGAAATAATGCATTGTGTATAGATTTTAACACATGTTAAAACTTTAATCCTTCTTGCCTGCAGATACACAGTCCCGGAAGGTAGGTTGAATGCTGTGGATGACTGACAATGTAATACTTGTTTGATACTGTCAGAAAAGACAATTTAATCTGATTGTTTTGTTGGTGTTTTATTCCTCTTTTTGGCTTTACTATTCCCAACCTAGAATTCTTATTTTTACAATATCTTCCACCTGGCAGTATTGGAGTAATTATACAAATGTATTGACAGCCAATGGGTGTTGAACAGTGAGGAAAAACAGCTGGCAGTTTTGATTATGGAGTTCAAGGTGGTTTATAGGAAAAAAAACCCTAATCAACATGAACAGTTGCTAAATTAAATGACAGAAGCTGTAAGAACCAGGCTATTTTTTGCTACCATGAAGGCTTTTTGTTATGTACCACTAGAAAAACAAGGGGGACTTTCGAACATATGATGCAGAAGATAAGAAGATAAAATGGATATCTCATATAAATGAAAGCGTGGTTCATATAAAGATTAGTCAATGATAGAAATAGAGAGGAATAAAGGAGCTTGACATTTCATACTTGGTACACTAGTTAATGGATAGAGAGATACCATATGGTGCCACTGTAGAGTGAAAGATGGAGATTTCTTGCCCGCTGGCTCACAATTATGGTGAAAGCATCTTTGGATTATGCTCTTTCAATAAGAAATTAAATTTAAAATTACTTAACATGAGTGCTTGCTGGCTGGTTATGTCAGTTTCTGACATCAATCCTCAAATGTTTTTTTGGGTGTTTGTCTGTGCACAATGAGGAAGCATGAGTGTTAAAGTGCAGGGGAACGGCAGAGTCACGAAGCATAACAAGAGAAATGCAAAGGGCAAGAAACCAGAGAACAGAAGAACAGGACAGAAAGCAAGATAAAAAGAAGGAATTCTTTTTTCTTGTGAGCAGAGAGAATAGACAAAAGGGACAGAAACACAATTAAACTCTGCGAGTAACCAGCCCTGGTATACCACTTAACTTTTTAACCAACTTCTTCAGCCTTACTTTTTTAATCAACTCTGGCAACAGGTGGGGATGAGATAAGAAGTCATGAGGAATAAGAGTAACAAAGACAGGATAAATGAAACAAGAAGAAATAAAGGATAAGTTGGCTATGGCTTACCAACCACATTTCTTATATCAGTGATGAAATTCCTGATTACATTTGTGCGATGTTATGATTTGGTTGGCTGTTGTGTTTTGCTAGACCATTTCATAAGTACTCATTCACAACTAAAAATACTCAGATGTGTCTGTGAAATTACCATTAATGCTACATACAGATGAAGGCCTACCAATCAAAGTTAGATATTTTTTCTTGTGTTTTTAATTTTCTAGCTTTTAAATCTACAAAACAAACCTAATATTAAAGACTTCTAATAATCTTTTAAAAAAAGGCTGAAGTTTGCTTCTTGGTCCAATGTAAACACTTAGAAAGCTGTATTTGCATAAACAGTGACCTTCAGAACCTAAATTTATGACACTTCTGACAATTTGATGACTACATGTGGCTACAGAACACTAGTTCTGAAGCTGATTTCTTTTTTTTTGCCTCAAGTATTTGTTCCGTTTCATTTTGGGTTTTGTTTTGTTTTTCTAGAATAATAGTATTTTTAATCTTCATTGGTAAATTGTGGGGAATCCATTTTAATCTCCAGGCAGTGCTTGGCCAAATAATAACATTTCCACAAATACAAACTTAATTTCAAATATGGTTTTCATTTTGGTATTCCTGGGTGCCTTTTAAGTTTCAAATATTTGCTAATCTAGTCTTTCTGCCATAAATATTTTGAGATTTCACTAGCACTGATGTTTTGAGAAAGCAGGTTTCCACATCCTACATACTTTCAGAAGTCCTTCTAAGTTTAGTCCTTTTGAGGATCACCCAATATGGAAAGGAAGGATGGGACAGTTTCATCTCAAATATCCCAGTGGAAAATTCATCATGATAGTTATAAGAGACTGAAGAAGAAAAGGGATTCCTTTAATACAGAAACACATTAGGAAGTAGGAATTCAGCTGTATTTACAGAAATGGTCAAAACAAAACTAGGGTTACAAGATGGATGTTTCTTAACCCAGAAATTCGGGGAACCGATTCTTATTGCTGTGTCCTAGTGTGTAGACCTGTTCTCCAGTTTCACTTGCTGTTGTCTCTAGCATCTTCTCCTTTAAAATAGATAATTTGCTTGTAAACAATATCTCTGTGATACAAAATGGACAAATATGTGTTACAAGTGCTGTTCAGGTGGCAGGATATAGCACCTTACTCTTTTTTTAAAGAACTGGGTCTTAGTAATCAGAAAATGTTGGGCTATACCATTCCTTTAATGACTAAAGATGACAGCATGTGGCCCCCCCATATTACTGGCATGTGAGCCGGGCAGAAAGAGCTATAAATTTGTCAGTTTAAAAACAGAAGTTCTTACATACTTCTGAATCTTTACCACTTGAAGTTTTCTAATTAAAAAAAGAAAAAAAAAGTTAAGAAGCAAGAAGCAACTGCCCAGGAAATTCAAGAACGTGTGTCAGTAACTGATGTTTTCTTATCTTCCATCAATAATGCATGTTAGAAAAAAAAAAGAAAACAATAAATAGTTGACAATTAGGATGATTCTGACCATCATTTCCAGAACAGCTTCCTTTCCCTTAAGTACCGGAAACTTAATTTCTTCTCAGACTGTTTGCAGGTTTGATGTGTTCTGAGTGTAGATTACACAATCAAATAAATTAATTTACATTTTAAATGTACTTATTGCTTATTATAATTTATTCCATGTTAGTAGTACCATATTTACTAGTGACTGATATACAGAGTGCAGCTATGAACACATTTATTACTTTTCCTTAAAAAGGAGGAGAATATTATCTTTTCTCTTTTTCTTTTTTTTTTTTTCCTTTTTCTTATGGTACATATATGCAAGTTTCAGCTATATATTCATGATCAGATTAGATAAATTATTTGCAATCTCATATAATTCTACTGCTGAAAGAGTTTGTGAGAACAAAGCATATTATAAAGAATATTTATCTACACTATAATGTAAGTTTGTGAAACAAGAACAATAAGTAAGTCAAAATTTACTGAATGCTGATAACCCATTACTGACTTTGTTATCTCACTCCAATTTATTGTGTCTAACATCAGCTATGCAGTTTCTTATTCGTAATACATTTGGGAAACTGCATTACAGAAAGAATGACACAGTCTGTCACTATGAAGTAAGAATATATGACCAGGAGTTGTAAGAACAATATTAAGGTCAGGAATTTTCATTTCAGTACAACTACTAAGAAATCTTACCTAAATTCCAAATGTGCAATTTCTTGTCCTTCCTGTGATAAAGATAACATTTAACTGAGAAATATTAGAATATTTAAATCTCTGTCTGAAATGTAGTCTTTTCATTAAAAAAATGGGATAGAAGAGAAAGACTGCCATGGGGCAGTGGGGAGAGACTGGGAAAAAGTGATCTGAAATGCTGGTGGATGTAGCCTCTGAGTTTTATTCCATTCCAGCAGACAATGTTAGAAACAATATATGAAAAATGTGTTGACTTTTTAAAAATGCTGCTGAGATGAGTTGTCATCTAGATAACATCATTCCATTCACTTTTGTCAGCTAAGAGAAATGAAACAAAATCATAGTGTTAATCCGGTGCTCTTTTTATTACCTTTTACTAAGCAGAATGAGTCAAATCATGCCAAGAATACTTGCTCTTCCACTTAACTGTTAAATGGCTTTTCTTTCCTGATCTTTGGTGCTTCAAACAGTCTTGGGAACACTCTCACCACTAAAGGCAAATATTACAAGGACAATGGAACTTGTGGAGAGCCTCAGAGTGAATTTCCATTATGTCAAATAGCCCTGTGTTTTTTTCACATGTTTTTTAAGGAAGTTTTTTGGGTTTAGTTGTTTTTTTTTTTAATGACAGCTGGAGTAAGAACTGAAAAAATTGTAGATGGTGTATTGTGCGTGACAGCCTTTATATAATAATTTATCCTTCACGGCAGGAAGGAATTCCACAAATGCCATCATTTATTGCAATTGTCAGAGTTCATAGAGCTTATAGTTGGAGGGGGCTTCTGGGTCGTGTGGTGCAAGTTTCAACTTAAGGTATTAGGTTTCCTCACATAACATCTGCCATCTCTTTGAGCACATCTGATGAAGCTTTAGTGACTCCCTTGTTGCTGACTCCATTAATTCACTGACACACCTAAGTCGAATTTCTTCCGTCAAGTTACTATTTTTTGACATGATTCCAAATTTAAGATTCCAGCTTCCTGAGTAATCCCCTCCTTTTTTATTTGTTTTAATTATTTTTAATAAACATTTATGGTAAAATAAATGAGCACTGATCTATGCTTCCTAAGTCAGAAATATTAAGCCTAGCTGAACATAATCAGATGGTTTCAAAGTAAATTGGACTGTACAGCCACTTGAGACTGTAGCTTCTTGAAATTCATGTTGTTCATACGTTATTCATTATTTTCATTGGCAGTATCTGTGAAGACAAAGTTGGCAACAAACACAGGTTTCATCAAGTTCTTCTACAACTGGCATAAGACAAAAGAGGCCAGAGAGTCTTGCCTACTAAACTGAAATTCACAGTGAGAGTTACTTCCACCTTGGAGAACTGGTGCTCAGAAAAGTTCTAAGAATTTTGTTTGGAAATGCCTTTTTTGACAGTAGACAAGAAACAGCCTGGATACCTGACAATCTCTCAAGTTTTTCCAGATTTGAAAAACAACGTTTCTGTCTTCTAAGGCAAACTGCTGTTGAATTGACCAGTTCACCATGATATTTACTCGGTGCTTAGCTTTGATATATCTTCTTCCTATCTCTTTTTCAAGCTTTTCCTACAACTACATTTTATGGTGTGTACCATGTTAACCTTTCTTCACTTTTACTTCCTTCATCCTTTCTAATTTATTGATGTCAGTATACTACTGTTTTAACGTTGTATAAGAAATTATTGCATCCCTTGTTTTACAGAGGTTGAGACTGAAGTGATTTCTTTCCAGGTTTTTAATCTCCTGCAGGCTGCCAAGGAAGGATCCATACCTACTGAATCCAGTCCCTCTGATCTGTTGTCTGATTTGTCTTTCGTCAGTTCAAGGCAGCAGGAGTTATTTAGTCAGGCTTTTGTCTAACTTAAAAATTGCCATGTGGAGTGTTTTGAGTTTCTGGTTTTCCTTCCTTCCTTCCTTCCTTCCTTCCTTCCTTCCTTCCTTCCTTCCTTCCTTCCTTCCTTCCTTCCTTCCTTCCTTCC
>WKFP01014841.1:1142159-1170852 GCA_011057875.1 Pterocles orientalis | reverse complement strand
TTTCATTCCCTCCCTCCTTCCTTTTCTTTCATATTTGCTTATTTATAGCAGATTTTTCTGATATATTCATCAGAAGATATTCCATCATTTTGTAATTTACCTTTGCTTAGTGTAAATTACACTTGTGTCTTGACATGAGGCAAGAGATTTCTGAAGAGGGATCTCTACAAATTTCTTCACTACACGTGACATATTTTCTACAAAGAAACAATATGAAATTTTCACAGTTACTGGAGATTATGAAGAATATAATCCTATGTTGAGATGGAAAGTGTGACTCAGCAGGGAACTGATGAAGATTTCCTCTGTAGCCCATTTTTGACGGACAAATCACCAGCCAGGCAGGCACTTTTTTTCCGTGGTTGCTTATGTGAGGGCTTTCAATTACCCATCACAGGGCTGGACTCAAATTAGGAGACCAAACTGCAGGGAAGATATTAGCATATTTTAACCTGTTTAATAGAGATGAAAAGTGGTATGTGGCTGGTGTTATTCTCCCGTGACCCTCTGAGGCATAGCAGAGATCTTTCCAAAGCATGGCTCTATTACTATTCCAAAACAAACCTGAGTCTAAACTGGGAGGCATAGTTTCCTAACTTTGTTTTGGCTAATCTGGTTTTACTGACACTGAAAAAAGGTCAGTCTCAGGCAGATAGTCAACATGGACAATTTTTACCTGAATAGCTGAAATCTGACCAAGATATGTAAACTAGGATATTTTGATGGAAAGCATTAGACAGCCTTAATTATATCAGATTATACTCCTTATGAACAAGAGTTAATCCATTGGTCAGTGATGGCTATGCTTTGACATCTCTGCTGTCAATATAAACATTTGTTCTGCCAGAATCTCCCTGAAGATCTATCAATAACTCAATAACAGAATGTAAATATTTAAAAATTATTTCAAAGTAGATTACATCTCTTTATAAATGTTGCTGCAAGAAATTATATGAGAAAATAATACAATAATGTAAGGAAAAACAAATGGCTCTTGATTGATTCTCAACATTTCTGTCATAAGAAGAGCTGATTTGATTAACTTTATTAATTGGAGTGAAATACAGCTCGGTTAGTATATTGAGACAGCACTAGGAAGATGTGCACTGCATAAGCACAAAGTTTTAAGGATCAAGGTTAGATTATCTTTCTGACAAGTTAACGTATTAGTGATCAAAGTTGACATTGACAGCTATGGGAAAGAGATAACATACTTAGACATCTTACAGAGAAAGATGTGAGCAAAAGGCTCCTCTGTCTCCCCTGCCTGCCAGTTTGTGCTGAAGGGCATTTAAAATCTTTTCCCCTGTTGTTACACTTGCTGGTGGAAATGAATTCCAAACACGGATGCTGTGGCCTTTCTCCCCTGCCCTTCCCAGAACTGTAAAGGAAAGCTTCATTCAGTCTACTCATTCATTGTACATTTGTTTGAAAATCAGCCAAAGTACTAATCTACCGTGAGATGTAAATCTCACAGGATTCCTTTGGTTAGGCTGGTCATATATTGGATCTGAAAACAGGAAGTTAGACTGGAGAAAATCAGGCACATAAATATATATTAGTCACCCTGCCATACCTTTCTGCAATATCAGAATAGAGAGTGATAATACTTTCGACAAACAGTTACAAGTGAGGTGGCCACTCAGTTTCCTCAGAAAAAGTTGTATGACAGGTTATACATTATGTGTGTATTATGCTTATACATATCCATTTCATAGCTTTAAAAAATGTTATAAGAGCTATATATTTTTCAAACAATAAAACAAAATCTGAAATACTGAGGTAAACCTTTCCCTCTTGGTGAAAGTACAGAGAAATGCATTTTGCCCCACTGTGAAAACCATTTCTCATATATTCAAGGGTTTAATTTGGGGACATCTTGTGCATGAGACTTATTTATGATGCAACCATGAAAAATGGAAAGCAAAAAATGTATGTCTCTGTGTGTCTATGTATGTCTGTAGAAGTGTGGGTATTGGTGTTCAAATAAATAAATAACATATTCTGAGTTTTATTTTTGATGCACACATGGGACTTTCAAGTGAGAAGTGAAGTTCTACAGGACAAGATTAATAAGGTTTAAAGACTTGTTTGCTTATGGAAACAGAGTTAAGGGCATATTTCCTGTAGAGAGGGCAATAAGCATGGAAAGATTATGAAAAAGTAAGTACCATATATAGCAGTGGAAATGAAGTTCACGATTTAAGCAGTGTTCAGAAAAATACAAGGAAGTAGAGTTGAGGTGGGAGGTCAAGGCACAAATTTATTCTAATTCAGAGCAGTGTTTCAGACTGCCTCTTTACTTGGGCAAATTCCCTCTCCCCTGGATTGCTGAGTATCCTCAAAGTTTGCTTTAAAGTTTGCTATCATGTGATCCCCATTTGAAGACCCTGAGCAAGAGAAAGAGAGTTATCACGTCTTCAGCTATAGTCAAAGATACCCATAAAGATTATAGTAATGTTTTACACAGAACAGGGCAACTCTGCAAGTGGGTACTGGAAGTATCCACATCAGAATAGCGTAGTGTATAGTGGGTAGGGCACTCTTGGAAGATAATGCTCTAAATCATTTAATGGTTAGAAGATGTCAAACACCACTTGCATTTTGTATTCACAGAACTGTCTTGTAGCTGAAGCTGCAATCAAATTCAGATCACATTTGTGGACAGGAAACCAGAGAAGTGTTTTTCAAGAGATCTCAAACAAATAGAAAAAAAAAAAGAAAGGTGTTTTTTGTTCCAAAGGGGAAAAAAAACCAAACCAAAACTAAAACCCTCCACACCACCCTCATTTTCAAGAAGACTGAAAGTCACTGCCTTCCAGTCACAGATATAGTTACACCTATGGAGAGAGTCAGAGTTGTCATGCGAGACCTTCAGACTAGTCCCTGGCTTGAGGAAGAAATAGTCAGATGATTTTTTTTTCTTGAGGAAATGACACTCCAATGAGAATTTAACAACATGAAACAACAGGGAACATTTTACGTGAAGCTAGCAAGTATAGAGACCTGTGAAGAATATGGCTACCAAATGTAATATTTGCCATGGGGACCTAAGTAGGTGCTTTTTAATGTTGGCTTGTTTGAATACGCAGTTGTCTCTTGATACACAGATAGATCTCAGATACTATACGCACAATTCCCCTGCAGATATGTAGATGGAAAGCCTAGAAAAGCAGCCTAATGCCACCCTTCCTTACTGAGGCAGTGGCTGTATCTCTATGCAGAAGTTCCCCATCGCACTGGAGCTCTTATTTCATTGTGGGTTTCACTACATGGCCTGAGGTACAGGGCTGACAGGAGCTCTTCAGATCCATCAAGGCAGGGATTCAGTCCTAGGTGTAACTGTAAGGAAGCAAAACCACTCCTGCCAAAGGTGTTCAGCTCTAAGTGCTTCTTCTTTAAATAAGAAGACCTGAGCTTTTGGCAGGATTAGAAAAGGAACACCAGGTGCTTAGCTACAGTCAGGTTTTCTCTGCCCCACAAGAGTCCCTGTGCTAGCTCATATGTGACATATAACCTGGATGCAGGTACTCTGCAAAGCTGTACTCATAGTGCACCTTCAATTCATGGCTGTCTACTCCTTGGTGTTCCTCTGCCCTCAAAGGTGGCATTATCAGAAACACATTAATGAGAGCTTTTCTCACATCAGTGGCAGAGGCACTAGGACACAGCAGCCCTGAGGAGGATGGTTTCAGTGCTCAGCTGTGTGCTAATGTCGTCTCTGTTAAGTTCTGGGATTCATTCAGTGTTTTGCTGCCACTGGCATAATGTGGAAGATGGCAAACCACAAAAAAAAAGGGTAATAAGTAGACATCTAATAGTGAACTTCTGCAAGTCCTTGTGTCGTGGGAAGGCTGTATATTCTTACAGTAAGAAGGTATGTCATACTGCCTCCAAGGACATATTTCAACCCTGTGATTTAAAAATGAGTACCTTTGCTTTTTTTCACCATCAGTTTTTCAACTTTCTCCAGCTGAGGAATTTGATACTATAGACTGAAAATGGCTGTGTTGTCAAAATATAGGTCTTGTAGAGTGGAATGATGAAGAACAAATTAAACCTTTGTATCCTAGCAAAAATTACTACAGAGATTTACATTTCTCAGATAAAATTTTTACTTTCATAGCTCTTTTCGGGTATCATTTGGGCAAGCAAGCTCCAGTAATGAACTGTTATCTCAGACATTCCTTGCAGATGAGTCAAGATAGCTGTCCCCATGGTTAGTTCCCCAGGAGGACAGGTGTGTTCCTGTGAGTGTGATGGTGCTATCTCTGTCTGGGTGGACATCTTACCATTTGCTCTTAACTAGAGAGAATTGTCAAAACTCTGTCCTGCTAAAGGTTAAGTTTTTTTAAGTATTCAGTTGAACAGGATGAAAGAATTCCAGTGTCTGGTGTGTTCAGTTCTTATTCCCACTTTGTGGTCCCTTCTCTCACGCTCCTTCTCTTGCAATTCCTGGGCTCCCAAGAATAAGTTTAATAATAAACAACTTTCCTAGCTTTGTCATATGGTCTGTTGTTTCATTTGCCTAGTATATCTTATGTTTTCTGACCTCAGCCTGGCCTTAACCACTGTGTATGACTTCTCATATCTTGATCGAGAGCCCATGTCACTGCCAATACCCTTAGCAATGAGATTGGAGAGCAATTGGGAGCTTTTGAACTGATTTGCTTCAGGGTTCTATGAAGACATGAAAACATAACAGAGTGGATCTCCAAGCCATGATGTCAATACAACGCTAAAGGTTATGTCTAAACCTTTAATTTAAAAAGTTACCCAAGAAATCACACCTATTCTAATTTAAATCATTACATTTATACTAAACCATCACCATCTGCTTTAAAGAGCAAGCAACTGCAAAAAGACATATTTAATGTAACTCGTACAAAAAAAGCAGAGGTAAAGACAGCAACGAATTATGTTTTCAAAGCAGTTCAGCAGCATCTGGGAAGTCTTTCCTCACATTTCATTAATCAGCCAGAAACTGCTTACTCTCCTGATGTGTTACCTTTTTTCAAGAAAGAAACAGGATCCTTTAAGAAGGGTTACAACCTTATTATACTTCTGAAACTACTGAGACCTCTGCATCTCTTTATCATCTAACCAAGATTGAAACTAGCAAAGTTAAGACCTTCTATAAATATTAGTTTAGCAATTGCTTTATGGAGATGAAGTTCAATGTCAATATGCACTGTTAGCTGTAAATAAGCTCTTTAAAACATGTTCCAGAAATTTCAATATAAAAGGAAACTGGCATTTTTTTAGTCTGCAGAAGTGTATGGATCATTGAGATTTGCAACACTAGTCTTCCATATAAGTTTTAGTAATTTCTGGTTGGTTTTGTTCCAGGTGTGTGGGGTTTTTTAGGTTAAAAATATGAGACGGAGAATAAAAAATACGATCTAATTTGTTAGACAGAATTATATGGGTATGTTGAATGGAGTGATAATATCAAGTTTTATTTGTTTTAGTACTACAAAAAGAAATTAAAAAAAACCTAGCCAATCTTAAGTAGTTGGTCTTAATTTTACAGAGGGCACTTTGTCTCTGGTTTTTTTTTTTTTTTTTTTTTTTTGGATAAGTTTCACATTAACCTTGGGTACAGATATACGTTGAAACAATTCTGAGTTCTAGTATCTTCTGTAACTTTTTGTAGAACTTTCATGTGAGTCATTATGACTTTGCAAAACCTTAATTAACACTTGCTTAGTTCATCTATGGAATGAAGAAAGAATATTCAAATATTTTAACCCATCTGTACTACAAAATTTCTGTTTCTTTGAGGATCGAAGGCAATAGAAGCATTTTAGATTCAAAATCATTATTTCACAGGATAATTTTTAAAAAGAAACTTTTAACTAGAAGTATAAAATAGATAAAATACTCTTCTTCAGTCTCAAAGTTTAGCTCTATAATCTTGCAACTGCTTCATTATTAGATATTAATTTAGACAGTTATTTATGAAAAGAAATTCCCCCCCCAACTCTGAACCTTACATGTCAAAATTTTGTGTCTTAACGGCTTATCCATATGTCTTGTTCACTGTTTCTATACTTCCAGAACTTGTGGCTGTCACAGAAATTCATAAATTAAAAGTGTCCTTTGGTGCTACATGTTCAAATGTCTCAACTCTAAAACGGTTGGTAAAAGCGCAGTTTCTCAATTTACGTGTGTGCAGTCTGCACATACAAATCTCACTTTACGCAAGCACAAAGTGAGAACAATGCCTGTCAGCTGTGCTGCTGACATAAAACTGCAGCATTAATTGTGGAAGCTATTTTGAAATTTTATCCCCACCATAGTGCATGCAAACAGGAATGTCATGTTATTGAATGATTTATTACAGCTTCAAGGGTAGCATATGCTGCAGCGGGCTTTTGCATGGATGGGAGGTGATCCATTATGAATGCACAGCCCAGGAAAAGTAGTCTTTGGTGGGGGACGGGATAGGCCACTAGGTGACACTACTACACCACAGATGAGCTAGTAGACTATTATTTATCCAGTGGGTAAAAATCTGAGTAGTAGCTTTTCCTATAGTTGATAAAATTTATCAGACTTATAAAAATACTTTTTTTTTTTTAAATTTAAACCATGTAATCTGTGTGGAGAATATCCAGACTGAAAAAAAATGGCAAAACTCCGCTTTGTCTGGCTTTACTTTATTGCTCAGTTATTATCCCTCTTCACTGGTATTAAGATAAATGTGCAGATGGGAATAGAAAAGTTTCAGCTTGGTGTTATCAACTCAGTTTCTTATTCTGAGTTAGTTTCTGATGTTTGTTTGAAGCATTAAGTCAGGGTAATCTTTATGGAGGCACTACAGACAAACTAAAGCTTAAAGAAAGATCATAACATTTTCAAGATAGTGTAAACCACATATGTTTTTCTTACTGTTTTGATTATAGCTGATGAAAATTTCAAGGTCATAAATGAGTTCTTCAGATACTTTTTTTTAAATACTAATTTACTAATGAGTATTACACTAAGTATTAATACATCCTGCTTGTAAAACTTATGTTAAGTATTATTGGACCCTGTATATATATATATATATATATATGTATATATATAAAAACGTAATCTAGATAGACTGAAAGAATTGAAAAATAGTACATACTATAAAAGCAGTATATATCGTTCTAATGAAAGCTGAAGACGTTCTACGCTATTTTTGTTTTAAAATGTACTTTGAAAATGATTGAGTCTAATACTGTCAGAAGAAGTGATAACTGAGCTCAGGTTCATGTGAAAGGCCCCCCCCAGAACAGATACAATTATAAATGATAAAATAAACTTGACAGTGGTTCAGTCCAATTTGCACCACAGCAGTTACTATTGTTAGCAGGTTTTTTTCTCGTCTTCTTGGTTTTTGTTTTTGTTTTTTCTTTTTTTTTTTTAACTCTTTTGATTTCCTCATTGGGCTTTTCCCAGAAGATGTTGAAGCTAACAATTTTTGATGGATGATAGCAACTTCATTTTCCAACAGCCACATTCTTCGTGTAGGAACAACATGCTTTGTTTAAGAAGGTTGAAGTGCAAATGAAGAAGTTCTATTCCCAGGCAATACTAAGCCTGCACCTCTAAACTGTAATATTGAACTGTCTCTGGTACAGTGTAGACAGAAATCCTATTTTGTTTTTAAACTGAAAGTTTTGCATCCATTAGCTACATGGTTCATAATTAGTGTTTGGACCAAACAAAGAGTCAATATGATGTCATGTCTAGACAACATGTAAATTAATATGAAAGCAATTGAGTTACAAATTCTATACTAATACAAATTAATCTGAATTAAGTTTAATCCACAGTTATTAACTGATTAAATGTGGCTGTTGGTAGCTACAGGGTGCTGACTTCCATCTGTGATTAACAGGGGCACAGCTTAATCACCGATTCTGCACTGAGAAATATTTAAAGCAAATGTCATATAGAGTGACTCTTCATGCTTGTTCACTGAATGGAACATCTAAGAATGAAAATAATAAATCTACATTTTTAAAATATGTAGAAACTCTATCTTGATTTTCATAATTATCTTCTGCTTAGAGACAGCTTAGTTCTTGTTCGTTTGACTCTGACTGGTTTTGTTTTCTCCTTTGAGAAGTGCATGTCTCTGTAGGTGAAACTATAGGCTATTGTGAAAATACAGATTTCTAAAGACTCCGCTATTATTCTTCAAAATACGTGAAACTTGTTGCCAGAAATAAGCAGGTATGTGTTTAGCATAATCCCATGTCGCCAAAGCTGCTTACATTTCAGAGCTGGATATTCACTAGTGTAAACAACGTGACGTGTCCACTAGAATTGCAAAAATGCTGATGGGAGCTGACAGAGCAAGGACCACAGTAAATTCTGTGTAGATTTATGTAATGATTTGTTAGAAAAAAAGATGTTTTAATTTTAGGCCATGCATTCAAATTGTTTCATATTCCTTGGAGATTTTCAGTGTTGGAATAGGTAAAATTAATGTTTAAAAAAATAGAATAGGGACAGAAATTGCCTCACTACAGAAAGCTGCGCTGTCTGTGATTTATCAACAAAGCAAAACTGCAAACAATTACAGGATGATGTTTTCTGTGAGGTTTTTGTTATTTTTTGTGTGTTTTGTTTTCTGTTTTTACTAAAGAACAGCTAAAAAGGTTAGGGAAAGTATTTCATCTCTTTTCTTTGTGACTGAACAACTAGTTCATCAGAAAATTGTCTCAAAGCTTTGGAATCTATTATGAATCTATCATATAGTGTATATATAGCTGATAATTACAAACTATGTAATATCAAATCCAGGGTCATTCTCTTCTATAGACTCTTTTATAGACAACCTACTCATTGCCATAATAACTGAAGCTGTCATGACGGTGGTCTGTGCCTAGTATGAAACCCTAAACAATCCTGACAAGCTGCAGCTCATTAAGGGACAGTCATTTTGTTGAAATGTCTATCAGCTCTTAGGGATGTACCAAGATGAATAGACCCAAAACAATAGCTCCATTTGTTAGAGCAGTAGCTTCTCTAATACACGATGAGACAATCAAGCCAAGCCGCCTTGAGCACAAAGACATAATTAATCAAATGGACAAATGGTTCAAAAATTGCTCTAGTATATTCTGTAGTGGACAGGAGTTTCCATGGAAACATTGGCGTTTGCATCACAGTTAATGACCATTCTGTACAATGAAGTTCCAAAAAAGGTAGCCATGGAGAAAAAAAAAAATCTAATAAATAAATAAATAAATAAATACATAAGGAGCAAGTGACAGGTAAAGAGGAAGACAGAGGAAGAGTTTGAGAGTGTAACTCTGTTGTGACAGAAAAATTAGTGACTGTATTTTCATATATTTGTAGAACACAAGACTCCAGCAGGCCATCGTGGTCATCCCATTTGACCTCCTGCATAACACGGGCCAAGGAACTTAACCCAGTAAGCTTCACATCAAGCCTATAGTTTCATCTGGAGATAGGACATATAATTTAGAAAGACATGTAGCTTTGAGTATCGCAGTTGAAGAGTCTATCATGTTCCTGCTTAAGTTATTCTGATGGTTAATTATGCTAACTGTGAAGAATTTGCACCTTATTTCGTATTTTACTTCTGTCTGTCTAACTTTGCCTTCCAAGCAGTACATCTTACACTTTTAGGAGGGATTCCACCATGTAAAATCTGTTTCTCTTTCACCTGTTTCTGTTACAACTGACTCAGTCTTTGCTCTCTCAGTACAAGATGGATTTTCCAGACCATCACATCATTTTGTTAGCTCCTTCTGGAACCTCTGCTAATTTGGAGACATTATTTGAGGAGCTCGTTCTTTCCATCTGGCTAATGCTTTGTGTACATAGACAATATTAATTTCTACATAATACTCAACTATTGCTAATGTGGTAAAGAAAAAGAAGGGGTTTTTCTTAGGGGAAACTTTTCCTTCCTTCCTTCCTTCCTTTCTTCCTTCCTTCCTTCCTTCCTTCCTTCCTTCCTTCCTTCCTTCCTTCCTTCCTTCCTTCCTTCCTTCCTTCTTTTCTTTCTTTCTTTCTTTTCTTTCTTTTCTTTCTTTTCTTTCTTTTCTTTCCTCCTTCTAGGCAAACATAAGATAAAGTTATTTAGGAAAAAAACACTATTGTAAGAGGAGACAGAGAGAGGATGTAACAAGGAGAGTGCATTTCATGAGCTTGTTTTAAAACAGGTCTAAGTCAAGGGAATGAACTAACTAATTTTTTAAGAGTAGCCAAGCTACCTCGAGAATCTAGTCTAATGCAAAAATATGTACATCTTTTCTGGAAATGTTGAAATTAATTTCTTCAATATTTGAAAAATGTATTTTGATCTCAAGCCTATCATTCTTTATTAATAGAAATTTTCTCATATTCACAATTTTCTATATATTCTCACTAGAGCGTGTTTCTGAGTACCTGGCATTATAGATGTCATTTTTTTATTCCCACAAGACTTTTTTCCAGTTTATAATTTGTTTTCCAGTGTTCCTCTGATGCAACAAAGTCTTTAGGTGTATATTTGAAAGTATTTGCAGTGGTCTGTGAAACCATGATTTCATCAGCAGCACTGATCTTGGAAGTTGCTTACAGATTTCAGGTATTTTTTACAACTTTGTTTCAGTCCGTAACTTCGGAGCTCCCTTGCATCATTCATTAAGACTTTACTGTACTTGTTGGCATTCTTATTATGCGTATCTGTTTTCTAATGCACAAAGATACTTGGGAGTACATCCTGATCCATAGCTGTCCTGAACCACACAGGGTGCTCCTTGTTTCTTTCTGAAATCGTAGACAATATAAATGGTCTTTAAGGCTGTTGTGAAGCCTGAGAATGGATACACAGGTAGCCCAGAGGGGTGTCCAATAACAAGATCTGGTAATCTATGTGCATGCCCCCAGCCTGCTGGTGAGGGGTTCTGACTCCATCCGAGAAGTCATTTGCAAACTCCTCTGACAGTATTGAAAGAGAGCTTTGAAATGATGTATTTGTGGCAGCAGTCTTCTTCAGGGATTTAAAGGAAGCGGACAAATAGCACTCAAACTCACAAAAAAAACCGAGTTTTGCTATGTCCCTGGATGGTAAATTGCTGCAGCGTCCTCTCCCCAGGTTGTCTCTGGCATTTTTGTCCAGAAAAATCAGGATCTGTCAGATGTCCCTTGGGTGTCGGTCACATGAGTTTTCTGTCACTGCAGGCTGCTAAGTCCAGATCACTGAACAGCTCCAGGTCTGTTATCCAACCAGCAGTGACCTGACCAGAAGCAGCATCTGCCAGGAAGAGGTGCCATCTCCAGAAAAAATAAATTCTACAGAACTGGGCAGCTTGTGAGTGCATTTTGTGCTTGTAAGTAGTTCAGTGCTGTGAGACATAGTGAATGGTTTAAGAGATTAAAAATCTGAAAGTTAATTGCAGTAGGCCAACACATTTCTAAAGTAAAAAAATAAATATGAAGGTATAGTCTTGTAGGAAAAGAACATATAGGCTGAATTACTACAGATTGAAAGGGATTATTACTGAAAGACAGACTTCAGTCCTGATAAGAAATATCATGACTTTGGATTAAACACTTGAGTTTAGTGAATAAAGATAAAGCATAAAACTTGCAAGTGCTCCTCATTGCAGCAACAGACATGCTGTGTCAAATGAAGAAAGACATTGCTACCCTTGCCTGGACATATCCTGAAACCTTTTATAAAGAAAGATTCCAATTTTCATTCTCTTCCCTTTATCTGAATGTATGGCTGGGTACTTCATTGGCAGCGTTGTTTTTCTCGTCTAGTGCTTAATACTGTTGTATAAATATACATTTAATTTACTACTCTACAACCTTTCTAAATGAATTCTTTACACTGCTTAATATACTTCAGTGATTTCATCTTACTAATAGAGTGCCACAGTGGAAATTACAAGAGCAAATTCTTCTGTGCTGATAAAACCCTGGTCTTATCAATATAAAGATTTTCTGTCACATAAATAAAACTAAACAACTTTTTCTGCTCATCATGCTTTACAAAATCTCCTGTAAGAACTGATTCCACATGCTTTTTGTACTTAAAAAAATCCACACAAAATAAAACCAAAAGAAAGCCCCCAAAACTGTTCAAGTTCTTTCTTTGTAGAAAGTAACTGAAAATAAATTATCTGGAGCTCTATGTGTTGCTGTATATTTACAATAAAACTCTGCAAGTTTTTTATTTAACTCTATTTATATTCTACACTTTCCTGGAATGTTATTCTTCTCTGTTTTTTTCTTTTTCTTCCATTTGGTAAAAGAAGTACATTATTTGCTGATACACATATGTATCAGCAAACTCTGCCTATGCATTTGGCTTGTAGCTACCTTGGAAGTTTGTATTTAGCATACTTTATCCTGTCGCATGTCAGCTATTATAATTTCAGCGTTCCTGATCTTTACACTTCTTGAACTTCACGTGTAACCAGGGCCTTCTTATGCTTTAGGAGATATGAAATTCTCAGCTTCCATTACCCCTTGGATTTGATTTCTATTAATTTCAGAAGCTAATTTAAAGTTGCTCTTCTGCTTCAAAACAATGAATTTGCTGCACCCTTCTATATTTTCCTGAGTTATTATTCTTCCATCTCTCTGTTCTTCGTCTTGGTTGTCTCTTTTGTATTTTCTCTGCTACTGCCCATAGCTAATTGTCACCTTACATGTGCCACGCCATTCAAAATAATCCTTTTTTCATCCTTTTTTAAACGTTGTCTTCTAGTAACACGTTGCTACTCACTTCTGACCACTTATTTCTTGGAAACACAGAAGTCAAAACTTTTACTGATTTATTCTATTAATGTAGGATAAGTCATTAGTCACTGTTAATGTAAAGTCACTGTTAACGACTAACCCTACTAATGAGAAGAATCACACTCACGACTGTGTTACTCCTAGGTGTCTGCAAGGATTAATACTTCTAATAAAACTGATCTTGAAAAACCATTTGTTGTCGGGCAGAAAAGTAGCAGGAGTAAGGGGAGAAAGAAACTAAGAGTGAGGAAAGGAGGAAGACTGAGAAAGAGAGAGAAAGAAAAACAATCACCAAAAGTATACGCTTTGTTTTAACATATAATTGAGATGAAACCATTTCAACAGCTCGTATTTACTTTGTTGAAATGACATTTTTATATTACGAGCTCAGAATGGCAGGTTGCTGTACATCTTAGCACATTAGTGTTGTTACAGTCCTCTCACTATTTGATTGAAGATTTCAGTTCAAAACCAAAAATTTTCTGTGGTGTATTTTCAAGAATGAGTATTAAATAATTTTCAGAAAGAAATACACTAAAATATTATTTATTGTATAACATGCAATAAATTTTGTCTTATAATAACACACTGGAAACAAACAAACAATCCATATTTCTCATAGTTTTCTGCTTCTTTTACCTGCATATATTAACAGGCACACTCCTATATGCATTGGTACCATCCAGAGATTCAAAGAGTTTCCACAAAATAATACTATAAAATGTTAGAAAAATAGCTCCTGAAAACCGTTGTAAATGAAAAGGAGAACATGATGTATGAACTTGGGAATACGTCTCCTTCAATAAGGAAATGTCAGTATCTAGATATTTTTCAAGCAATTTATGGACTAGGAAAGGCAGTATCAACTTGCACTTTCAGGTTTTCCAGTGTAGCTCTACCAATACAGGCATGTCATTGGACAGTATTTTCAGCGTCGACTGGGCCATAATATAAAAACAGTCAACTGTCTTCATTGTGCTTATAGGTCCTGATGACACTCAAATCTGTTAAGCGGATACTAATCCTGTATTTGATTATATTGGAATGGGCACTGGGTACTGCTGTATAAAGTAATGCATTTGCTTACATAATTTTATTGTTAGGACTAAAGCATATGGGAATGCTTTAATCCTCACCTGTTTTTGTCTAGGTAAAACTGACAAGCTTTATAAGGGCTCAGAAGTATAATACGTCTGATAACGGACATTACTTTTTAGTAGTTGATTTTAAAAAATGAATACATCAAATCAATATTTCTTAAAAATCAGCATTTTTTTTTGCAAAACCTCTTCAGAAATGTCAATATGTACTTGCTTTTCATTACCAGCATATAGAGATTTTTTAAAAGGTTCATGTGAAAATTATATAATCTGCAGTGTGTCTTCTGATTTTTTTTCCTCAAAACCATCTTTAGAATGTGCTGAAGTGAAAATTGTGGGGTTCACTTGAGATTAATCTCAGCTGACTGTTTTGCATGTGACTGCCTTTCCTCATTTCCTCCTACTTCTTTAGTGTCTATGCTTTAAATAACATTAGTTTGTCCTCAGTAATAGGATTTTTTTTTAATCACATTCAACCCCGGCATTTAATGAACTTAATTTGCCACCTTCTTGTCTGAAAAAGATATACAAGTGGATACAGATCTTTTTTCCACTTCAACTTCCTTTTGTCTCCATCCTTCTATTTAAGATTTTTTTGGGGGAAACAAAGCCTCACAACTGTGTTAAATATGTGCTGTTTAGGCAATAGTAAGTAACATAAATGCAGGGCCTTTGAAAGATGCTTTAGAATTGTTGTAATAGGAAAGAGTTGAGACACCTCATTGGGGAAAAAAAAAGTAAGGAAAATGTAAAAGGAAATAAAATAAAAAAAAATGTAAGAAAAAATGTTAGTAAGTCACCGTCTGGGACTATATGCTCTCTATTCTACATCTAGATAAATGATCCTCACATCTGAAGCGAAAGAAATCAGTTATAAAGCAGCAAAAATGTTAAAAGAAGGGCTAACAAAATCCAGAGCATCTAAAGTGGTCTTATTCAGCCTATGGTCACTTGGCCAGTCACAGGCCAGCAAACATCAAGAAGTGTCCAGGGAATAACTCCTAAGGGACAAAATGCCACAAGATGTCTTCAGAGCCAGATGTCCTTCACTTTTCAAAGGCTGCCAAATCCTGGTTGGAATCAAGTAGAGTATGCCCTTGCAAAGTTTGATGAGATTTCTACCTACATAGACTCACATTGACATTATGGATTGAACTCAACTTTTTTTCCACCTGAATTTAAATGAGGCCATATTTATAAATTAATGCTTCACTAAACTAAAGAATTGAATGGTAAAGTGTCTAGATTTTTAAAGAATTATTTGATTTGGAGTCACTAAGTTGTACAAAGAAAATGAATTTAAAATTGCTTTGAAAATGATCACAGACTGGACAGGCTGCAGCCTATAAAAAGACACTTGTAGGTCAGAGGCAGGCACAGGGATTTCTCTATTACTGTTTTAAAGAGAATACTCATACCACAGCAATCTGGGCTGTAAGTGAGTGTAAAACTAACTGAGTATGAGTGAATTTGCTTATAAGTGGATGAATCATTTTTATTGAAAAATTGTGGTCAGGACATTCAGGTCCTGATCCAAATCAGACAAAAATCAACTGGAAGGACTCCCATTATGTGGCTGACTGAAACAGAGACTGCAAAGACCACAGGAGACCAAGGACGCTACCACACAATTCCTTTGTGTTTGAGGTACAAGTGCATATTCATTGCAGCTGCCAGCTTCAGTTAATTATCCCTGAATGGCAGTTTTGAGCTGTTTGTTCATAATATAAAAAAACCTCTATATTCATATATACCTTTTAGATGAGATAATATGGAAAATGCTCTAGTGATGTGGTAAGTGGAGCAAAATTTCTGGATGTTATTAAAACTTTGACAATTAAAAATATTTGTCTTATCTGATGGACAGATGACCCAAGGTTGTATATAACTTCTCCATACATATTGAAACTAATTATGATAAAGTGCAACAACTCATTCATCCACGTGCTTGTCGGTGCTCTTTAAGAAAAACACCAATTCCAGATGATTTATACTATGTAATACCAAGGTTAGATTTTTTTTTTTAAAGAATCTTGACTGTCAGAGATAGGATTTAGCATATAAGGGTTGTGAAGGTTGTAAGATTTTGTTAACACATTTAACACTCTTGGAAGCTGTAGTACAAAAAGAAGGAAACCTTGTGCATTTACCACATGATAAGATTAATTTATTCACATATTCATAGAACATATTAAATGAGGATGTGTTAACTGAGATTTTAAGTCACCGTTTTAGGCAGCTCAGTCCAGAAACTGACTCCTAGGCACAAATTTGAAGTGATTATGCTATTATTAGGACCTAAATACAAGAATTTGTATGATGGGATGTGAAAAATATAGTGTGCATACTCTTTTGAAGAATTTTACTTCATTTCACCAGCAAACATTCCATACATTGCTACTTTAATTATCTGAGCTTGAGGGCCATATGAATAAGTGAGTGTGTTTAACACCCATCTGTAAATTACTTCCAAGTTTGTTGTTTGTTTGTTTGTTTGTTTTACCTTTCACAGTGTAGCAAAGTTTGGGTGTTTTAATTGTTCTGAATGCATTGGCTTTAGTGTTTCATCATTTATCTCGTGTTTCTGTGAAGGCTGGAAATACCCACAGGTGAGTGTTTCCTGCTTGTAGGAATGACAATTAATTGTGACTGTTATGTAAAAACTGTAACTCTTTGAATCTCTTAGTACATTCTTACCAAAAAACGGGAAAAGTTTTATGTGAATATAAAGCAGTTCCTATAGGATAGCTGTATGAAATAAAACATGGTATTTGATTCTGCTAGTAAATTAATATTTTCCGACCTAACAGGTTCATGACATAGTTCTTCTGTAACCGAAGCCAATCAGGCTTTCACCAGGGTTACAGGTTTTCCAAGTGGACCAATATTTTTAAGCTTCTAGACAGATCTCAACTCCATTCCTCAGCAGAGTATCTTTGCATCCTTTGTTTTGTACCCTTCTCGACCCCTCTCCTTTCCCCTGCATGTGAAGGAGTTAGACATGAGGACTGCAGTAGACTCACGTACCGAGTACATCTTTCAGAGAAGATGCATATTTGGTAACAAGCATTACAACTTAGTCAGGAGGGCTTTAGAGTTGCCACGGGAGGGAATTCTAAATCCATCCCATTTTGAGGCCAATGACACTAATGGATGCCCTGGGCCTGGAGTAGGATCACAGGCCAGGAACAGAGCCCCTAAAGTGCAGGACAAGGGAATGTCAATTGGTAATCCAGCCACAAAGGGGCCCCAGATAAAATGCCTGTACACTAACACACAGATCATGGGGAACAGGCAAGAAGAGTTACACACATGCGTGTGTGTACAGGGCAATGATGTCATTGGCATCACTGTGATGTGGTGGGATGGCTCTCATGACTGGAGCACAGGAATAGATGGGTATAAACACTTTAGGAAAGACAGGCAGGGGAGAAGGGGAGGGGGTGCTGCCCTCTATGTCAGAGACCAGCTGGAGTGCATGGAGCTCCACCTGGGGATGGATGAGGAGCCAACAGAGAGCATGTGGGTCAAGGTTAAAGAGAAGGCAGGGGAAGGAGGTGTTGTAGTGAGGCTCTGCTACAGGCCTCCTGACCAGGAAGACCAAGTGGATGAAGCCCTTCATAAACAGATAGAAACAGCTTCACGTTCACAAGCTATGGTCCTCATGGGGGAATTCAATCACCCTGATACCAGCTGGCAGGACGACACAGCAGGTCACCAGCAATTGAAGAGGTTCATGTAATGTACTGATGAAAAGTTCCTTGTCTAAGTGGAACAGGAACTGACAGAAAAAATAGGAACAATGCTGAAACTTGTCCTTACCAAGAAGGAGGGGCTGGTGAAGCTCAAGGGCAGCCTTTGTTGCAGTGACCGTGGAATGGTTGAGTTCAAGATCCTTAGGGGGTCAAAGAGGGTGCACACAAGCTCACTGTTCTGGTCTTTAAGAGGGTGGACTTGGACCTCTTCAGGGACTTCCTTGGTAGTGTTGTGGCACAAAGCCCTGGAGGGAAGAGGGGCCCAAGAAAGCTGGTCAGTATTCAAGGGCCATCTCCTCCAAGTACAGGAGCAGTGCATCCCAAGAAAGAGGAAGGCAGGCAAGAATGCTAGGAGGCCTCTGTGGCTCAACAAGGAGCTCCTGGACTTACTCTGGCATAAAAAGAAGATGTATAGGGAGTGGAAGCGAGAACGGGTTAGCTGGGACGTATACAAAGACGTTGTCTGAGCAAGCAGGGATCAGGTTAGGAAAGCTAAAGCCAAAGCCCAGATAGAATTAAATCTAGCCAGGGACATAAAGGGGAACAAGAAGAACTTCCTGTACATCAGTGATAAAAGAAATACTAGGGAAGATGTTGGCCCTTTCCAGAAGGAAAGTGGAGACCTGTCCCCGAGGGATACGGAGAAGTCTGAGGTGGTCAATGTCTTCTTTACCTCAGTCTTCACTGGCAAGGGCTCTGGACACGCATCCCAAGTTGCAGAAAGTGAAGGTAAGAACTGGGAGAAGGAAGATTCGCCCAGTGTAGTTGACGATCAGGTTCAAGACCATCCAAAGAACATGAAGGTGAAGACGTCCATGGGACCTGATGAGATCCATCCATGGCTGCTGAGGAAATGGGCAGAGGAAGTTGCCAAGACTTTAACTGACATTTTCAAAAGGTCATAGCAGTCTGGTAAAGTTCCTACTGACCGGAAAAAGGGAAACATAACCCCTGCTTTCAAGGAGGGTAAAAAAGAAGACCCAAGGTACTACAGGCCAGCCAGTCTCACCTCTCTGCAAGATCATTGAGCAAATCCTCCTGAAGGCTCTGCTAAAGCAAATGGAAAATGAAGGAGAGGTAGTTGACAACCAGCACGGCTTCACCAAGGGCAAATCGTAGGTTGAGAGACGTTCTTCTCCCCCTCTGATCTGCCCTGGTGAGACCTCATGGGGAATATTGTGTCCAGTTCTGGGCCCCTCAGTTCAACAGGGACAGGGAACCCCTAGAGAGAGTCCAGCGCAGAGCCACAAAGATGATTAAAGGAATGGAGCACCTCCCTTATGAGGAAGGGCTAAGGGACCTGGGTCTTTTTAGCTTGGAAAAGAGGAGACTGAGGGGTGACCTACTCAATGTTTATAAATATGTAAAGGGTGAGTGTCACAAGGATGAAGCCAGGCTCTTCTCTATGACATCCATTGATAGGACAAGGGGCAATGGGTTCAAGCTGGAACATAGGAGGTTCCACTTGAACGTGAGAAAAAACTTCTTTCCAGTGAGGGTGACAGAGCACTGGAACAGGCTGCCCAGAGAGGCTGTGGAGTCTCCTTCTCTGGAGACATCCAAAGCCCGCCTGGATGTGTTCCTGTGTGATCTGATCTAGGTGTTCCTGTTCCGGCAGGGGGATTGGACTGGATGGTCTTTCGAGGTCCCGTCCTATCTCTAACATTCTGTGATTCTGTGAAATCATGCCTGACAAACCTGGTCGCCTTTTATGATGGAGTTACAGCATCAATGGACAAAGGAAGAGCAACTTATGTCATCTACCTGGACTTCTGCAAAGCGTTTGACACTGTCCTGCATGACATCGTGGTGGACAAATTGGAAAAACATGGTTTTGATGGGTGGACCACCAGCTGGATAAGGAATTGGCTGGATGGTTGCACTCAGAGAGTTGCGGTCAATGGCTCCATGTCCAAATGGAGACCGGTGATGAGTGGCGTTCCTCAGAGATCAGTAATGGGACCAGTGCTATTTAAAATCTTTGTCAGCGACATGGACAGTGGGATTGAGTGCACCCTCAGCCAGTTTGCCGATGACACCAAGCTGTGTGGTGCAGTTGATGTGCTAGAGGGACCTGGACAGGGACCTAGTTGATGTCACCCAGAGGGACCTGGACAGGCTTGAGAGGTGGGCCCATGCCAACTTCATGAAGTTCAACAAAACCAAATGCAAGGTCCTGCACTTGGGTTAAGGCAATCCCAAGCACAGATACAGGCTGGGCGGAGAATGGCCTGAGAGCAGCCCTGAGGAGAAGGATTTGGGGGTGTTGGTAGATGAAAAACTGAACATGAGCTGTCAGTGTGAACTCTTGGCCCAGAAGGCCAACCGGATCCTGGGCTGCATCAAAAGAAGCATGACCAGCAGGTCGAGGGAGGTGATTCTGCCCCTCTACTCCACTCTCGTGAGGCCATATCTGGAGCACTGCGTCCAGCGCTGGGACCCCCAATGCAGGAAGGATGTTGAACTGTTGGAGCAGGTCCAGAGGAGCGCCATGAAGAGCATCAGCGGGCTGGAATACCTCCCCTGTGAGGACAGGCTGAGAGAGTTGGGGTTGTTCAGCCTGGAGGGAACCTTATAGCAGCCTTTCAGTATCTGAAGGGGGCCTACAGGAAAGCTAGGGAGGTACTTTTTACAAGGGTATGCAGCAATAGGACAAGGAATGGATTTAAACTGGAAGAGGGTAGATTTAGACTAAATATTAGGAAGAAATACTGTACTCTGAGGGTGGTGAGACACTGGAACTGGTTGCTCAGAGAAGCTGTGGATGCCCTGTTCCTGGAGGTGTTCAAGGCCAGGCTGGATGAGGCTTTGAGCAACCTGGTCTAGTGGGAGGAGTCCATGCCTGCGGCAGAGGGGTTGGAACTAGATGATCTCTAAGGTCCCTTCCAACCCAAACCATTCTATCATTATACAATTCTATGTTTAATTGTGCTCTCCAGACAGCTCTCTAATCTGTATAATGCGGCCAGCTACTGTCCCATCCAGAAGTGTTCTGGAGTCATTTTGAACCTGAATGGAGACATCCAAGTTCAGACATTAACCATGTGCTTCCAAAACTTATTATGACTACAGGCTCCTCATTATTACTCTCTGCATGACAGCTATGCTCCAGAGGGTAAATGTCAAGCGAAAATAATAATTGATTGGTTTTAACATCGGGCAGACAGGAACAATTTGTAAGCAGCAAATATCCAAGCTGAAGGGCATGGAAGCTTACTAATGCTGTCCCATTGACATTGTTAGACTAATCTCGGATCCATAGTAGGAAAAAACCCCACCCCGACTCTCACCCCCCAGACACAGACATGAACATATTTCATTGGTATTTAAAAAGTGCATTTCATCTAAGAGGAACACTATTTTTAAAAGCCTGCTTGCAAGACCATGAAGAATCAGATGGAAGTTCTGCATTATCTGTACTGTAATCTAGATATTTTTACGAGTTTTAAAGCAATTACCAGATACTTATGTTAGCAAATTTGACTGCAATTTTTAACAAAGATCGTAAAGTTAGATGTTAATTACTGGACAAGATCAACATTTGACCTAGAGAAAGCATAAACATTTTTAATTACTTGTATATTATTATCAGGTCTTATGAAAGCCTCTTCATCGTCATTTGTACAGGAAAACATGAAGTCTGGTGAAGTTAAGTCAGTAAGAATAATACATGAAGACATAGAAAGCCAACAATATGGATGAAATATTTAAGCCACTGCTGTTCTTCTTTTGCTAGGTCAATCTAGATTAACTAGCCTTGAGTAACCGAAAAAAAATGAACCATATGTCTGTTCTGTGACTTCTATTTTTACTTAGAAGATGTCTACGCATGAGTCTGGCCTTCCCATATCCCTCCAACCTGCCACACGTTCTCCATGTCAGAGCCTTTTCCAAGTTTCCCTTCAGGTCTCCTCATGCCCAACCTTATCTGCTAGGGAGAGGTCTATGATATTTATAGTAACTACTAATTTTTTTTTCAACATGGTATTTCTCACTGCCATCATCTATTTCTGTATTGAGCTTCTAGCATAAAGGTCATCACAGAGAATTTCAAAAGCGGCAGCAATTAGGTGCTGTAACTTTTGAAGGGCTACCTAAATGTCTTATGACAAGTTTTAAAACAAGAGCAAAGTTTCTGTACTTCTCTCTGGTGAATATATATAGCATTCTCCAGAATGAAAGTATGTAACAGCTGATGTCTTTGTCTTCCTCTGTGCTTCTCAAAAAATGAAGAAAATGAACCCTACAGTGAAACAATAGTAGCAAAATAATTTTTTTTCCCCTGAGTGAATAGTCTCACTTGCTTACAAATGACTCCCTTCACGGTCAGACTCTAAAGAACATATTTGGAGAATGGATCTATGTGAGTTTCAGAACAGTTCTAGTATTCTGGGGGACAAATTTTGCATGAAATTTCATCATAACAATACTGCAAAAATAGAGTAATTTAGAAAACACATTGACAGTCATTGCAGATGCATTAGATGTGAGTGGGGAATGAGTAGTTTAAAGGCCTGGAAAATGGAGCAGAAATTTGAGACAGCATTGGAGGGTATAACTTTTACTGTGTGGGCTTTCATTAAGTCCAAGGTAGAAAACAGATAGGCAGGCTAGGTTTCCTCGTTGGCAAATTTGAACTCTCACATGGATGTTCACCTTAGGAGTTTTGTGTGGATAAGACTGATTAAACACTAAGAAGTGGGTGTAGATTAGGGTAAAGAGTAGAGATTCCACTAATGGCTGTCTTTTACATTCCTGAGAAGTAACATTTTTTGTGATCAGGTTGTCTATTTAATTTTGATCAGACCTCTATTAAACTCCTCATTGCAAGTATATATTTTTTTTTAAATTAGGCTTCTGTATAAGTCCACAAAACAGACAAAAATAACAAGCTATTAAGATAATTTTGGAAATAGTGAGTTCTACGGAAGAGTTCATACCCCAGACAAGTGCACAGCTGAAGTAATAATGCAGTTTAACCAGACAAATAAAATATAGTAATGTAAATTCTCTTTTCTGTGGGCCATTCAGACTTAAATAAGAAATTGTGATACATTTCTTGCACTGCATACTTTCAATAAAGAAAAATTTATAAACATGCAGGAAGAGTCTTTTGGCAGAATTTAAGTAGATAAATTGTATAAGGCATATAGGAACAGTATTTATTTCATTAACAAATCTTGTCTAAAACTTAATACATGACTTAGATTGATCGTAGAGTTGCATTTTTTGTCGGCATTCATTTCTCAAGCTATTTGCTTGTCGTATGAAATATAACTATCTTTAGTTATTTCTGCATTAATGATGTATTGAGACCCACAGCAACCATTTTTGGCTTCTGCAATACTCAAGGAGGTCAAAATCAGCATTTCTGCTAGAATTCAGCTATCTTAGAGTCAGATGTTTTAAAAAAATCTGGCCTGCTTCAACAGTGAAAAATAGAAAAATATAGATAGCGATGAGATGAAATCATGCAGGTCTAAAATTAAGGATTATAGTGGGCAAGTTCTGTATCTTATTGATAATTGAATTTTGAATATGTGTGTCTGGAATTTACTGAAAGAACAACAAACCATGGCTTATCTGATATTGAAAGTCCTTCAATTCAATTGACTTGTACTCTTACTATATTTTGTTTCTACACACTTATATAAATTGATTTTTTCTGTATAAAATTTAGGGAAATACCTTTGCACAAATGCATCCAATCAGCAACTAGAGACAATAGCACACGACTTAACAAGTAACCATATAATCTCAGCTCTCCTAAAGAAGGACCACACAAACACTTTGGACACTGGATGTATACACGCAGTAATTTTTTCAATATATGAAAATAGCAAATATGTTATAATTAGGGTATGATTAAGGAATACTTTGTGAATACAGCAGAAAAGTTACTATTAATCAGTAACTTCTATGATTATACCAGGCATGCTTACACATTGCAAGTCAGCTATTAATTTTTTGGATACCAGTGAAACAAATCAGACCCCTGTTTTATTGTGTAACTGAAAATTGCAGAGCAAATACAAAATTTGCCAGTGCCACCTATTGTTGGGTAGCAGAAATGAACACATATTTTACTGAAAACAGATCAAAATGTGCATATTGAAGCTGTTGGTTACACAAAAGGTCTTTAAGTGCTTTTTATAATTTACCTATTTCTATCTGATATTAAGAGTGTTGCTGTCAGCTGAGGTATACAAAGCAGAAGAGAAAACACTCCTTACCTGTCTGAGTTCTTCCCTACAAGTATCAAATGAATGTGGGCCACAGGGCCCCGCTTGTTCACGTTTTTAATGTTGATTTAGAGATGCATACATAAACAAACTCATGCAAATTTGCGTGCTTGCAAACTCATCACCAGGTAAAGATGTCTAAAAAGTAATTGTGCCTGTCCTGTTGTTCCAGAAATGTTAAGAATGTATATTTTTTGGCACAGTCTGGAGAAATCTCACTGAAGGAAACTCTACTTTACTTCAGGTGAGGCAACACCAAAATTTATTCATTGGGCAGATTCTTATTTCCGCTACATCCTCTTCAAAGACCACTGCTTTTCTCTTCCGCATCAGATAGTAAAAACTAGTCACTAGGCAGAGCATGTTTTCCAGGCACAGAGTGTACGCACACTAAGAGAAAAAGCAAGGAGTATAATTTATGACAGTGCTTTACCCAATATTTCTGTTATATCTGTATACTGAACTCAGAGAATTGGGCTAAAAGAATGTTAAGACTGAAAGTGCAGGCACTTGGTTTAGGATAGTCCACCATTTAAACAGCCCAATGAACTTTTCAGCTAAATTCCTCTTATGTGTCCTCTTAGAATCAAATTTGAGAATGGAAATATATTGTTTCTGAGATTTGTCAATTTGGTTGTGGTCAGAAGTAAAATGAAAGCATTACGTTTTGAATTCTACCAGATCATGTGTCTTAAAACTTACACACGAAAAGTCACAAGAAACAAAATAAATCCCTAGCAAGTCAAAATTGTAGGTTTTGACTGCATGACATTTTCCAGTTATTCTTACAATGCTCACGAAATTCAACCAATTTTTAAAGGCCTTTCAATTACCAAATTGACTATGCTGCAGGCTGCAACTCTGTTGAATTCCTAATCAGTGCAAATACCAGTTTTCTGTGAGATAGTCATTATGAGGGTAAAACACTGAAGAATTCAACTCCACTTTGCCTCTGCCAGGCAGTCATTTGCCAAGCTGAGCAATGAGCAACCACTCAAAATGTCTGTGGTTAGCTACCCTCCATTCCTCATTTTCTTGGCACCCACTGAATGATCTGTGATCTGACATTCAGGGGTGTTGTAACACAGAGTAGGAACATAATAAACACCTTATTCTCACTATACATTCCAAGCAGCCCACTTACAATACTGTATAAATATTTTTATATTATAAATTGGCCAATATTGCCAGTCATTTTAGGCCTTGAAACACAACTGATTCTTGTCCCTCATTCACCTTTCCTTGCCGCTTTTCTCTTTGCTGAACAGAATGTCTTAATATCTCTTTGACTTTTATTGATTTTTAATTAATATTCTGGGTATCAGTAGAACACAAAGCAAAAACTTTTAGCATATCTGTAATGGTGAATATATACATTATTACAGAAAACAAAATAATACATAATAATGTGTTTGACAAATATCTAGAAAGCATTTGCTCAACGTTATTTCAAACACAAAGGAAAACTCAGTCTGATTTTCAACAAACGCAGATAAAGACAAAATTAAATCCTTATTTCGTAGAACCACATTTAGGCAAATCCAATTGAATAATTTAAAGTAACGGATTCTTCTCAGTAGTCTCACTTGTCTATATTAACAACATAGGCTTTTTTGGAGAAATTGGATGCTGACATGCTAACTCAACTGTCAGATGCAGCAAAACTTTAAGGATGGGGTTCCTTTTGCCATCTTCACAGCAGTGTAGTAATTTGATCTGCCAGGTAAAATGATACTCTACTCACTTCTCCTAATGTAAATAAGCTCCATATTTAACTATGGAATTGTAATTAGATCTGCCAGTAATTATTAATGACAGTACCTACATTTTATGAGTCAATTAGAACGTAAATCATCATAACACTGTGGTAAAAATTCCTCTAGGCACAACACATTTTAGAGGAGACTAGAGCTCTGTAACTCCTGTTATGGGTACCGTTACCTGAATTTGTAGCTTATATCCATTTTCAGCTTTAGGATGCATACAAGAAATTAATGTGTTTCTGTCTTCAACCTTACTGAAATTAATTGATGTTCAAATGGCCAGACTTAGTGAAAGTAAGTGCTAATAAAAGGGCATAAAAACTTAAGAGCAGTAAAACAATTTTACTCCATATCAATCCCAGTGCTGTAAAAAGAGGACTTTAGCGGCTTTTAGTGGATTTATAAATATTATTACCTAGAGCTTATTAGCATAATTCATCCTTCCCTCACCCTGACTGTTGTTGAGCAGATTTTACAGTCAATAGCAATGAGAAAACAGTTGCACAGGATTCTGCTTTATCTCTGTCATTAATAATTCTGAGGATTTAAGCAGGCATGACTTGGACTCCCAATATTTGTATTTTGCTTCCACATTCAGTTACAATAGCTTCTTTCTCCAACTCTCATTGCTTCTCTTCTTTCTTACACTACATGCTCTCAGTTTCTAGGTAGTCCAGCATTTAGTGATCTAATTTTTTCACCCTCCTTTGTTTTTTTCCTGCTGTTCTGTATGCTTTTAGATAAAAGCACTTCAAGTAAACAGTTCAGCTTATCTTTGGTGTACTGGATTTCTAGTAAGCCAGCAACAATTTTATGAATTATGGCATTTGTTCTTGGCCAAATATTTGCTGGATGCTGATTTGTTAAAATAATTTTGCTTTCAAGTTTTGCACAATTTGAAGTTTATCTCTGTACTGCTAAATTGATTTTTACTTCATTTGTCCCATGGCTGCCACAAAGTTCTAATATTTTCATTCAGCTGGATACCTAATACTAAATGGTTTAATCAGAGATGTTGAAGAGTAGAGAATGTGCAAGCACAGCAGGGCTGCTGAGCAGTGAAGATAAACTCAACTAGGGGTTAGAGCTTTGGAGGTGCAGGATAGAAATAGGTATGAATGCCCAGAAGGGATACATGAAAGAATTGCAGAGTCATGAGATTTCAACTTTTGGGAACATCTATAGCTACCTTTAACCTTCGAGTAGTAACCTATAAAAAATGCTGCCTTGTGGTCAGTTGTTCAGTTCAGACTGCTGTGGCTGAATAGATATGTAGCCTCATAAAGATACGAAAACATTGAATAACACACTGCATTGCAAAGCTGGTGCAGATCACCGGTTTAGGATGTAGTAAAGCCAGTTATCTGTCTCTCAGATGGTAGAGGACACAGATGTGTTCATCTTTAAGCAGAACAGCATTTTTTCATAAATTTACGCTTGCAATACAACACATTGTGAGACTATCCTAAGTGGCCTGGCTTTGAAGTTTGTGTCTGTTTAAAGGTTACGAAAAATAAGTCTCATGATTTGTAAAGAACATTTTGTGTGTCTGGAAGTAGCACAGGAAGCAAACAGGAAATGAGACAGGAAAGAGGCTCTAATTACTCTTACAGCAGCCAATCAGAGTCACTGGAGAAAAGATCCTAGTTTGTGCTCAAAGTCATTTGATGTCAAGAAAAGATGCTGAAATTTGAGATTGCAATCACAATCCAAGCAAGGTCTCAAAAGGAAAAGATGAATAAGAGACAAATAGCTCTAACTATATAGGTCTACTTGTATACTCACACAGTTGGATACAAGGAAACAATCCTTTTCTTTTCTCCAAGGCCTATCCTATGTTTGTGCTGAGAAAAGATGAAAGATTAAGAAGGTCCTTCAGAAAAGGAGTAGATAATCTTGTACGGTGGGGGTAGCTAGTTAGAAGCTATTGCTCATTCTCAGGCATTCATTAGCTTTTACATTATTTGTCAGCTAGAGAAGTTCTTCAGGGTCATTATGTACTCTTGTTTGGATGAAAAAAACAGGCACTAAAGAAAATGCCTAGAAATGATTAATGTATTGCTGAGATTTTTGGTAGAATGGAGAAGGAACTTGAAGTCTACTTAAAAACTTAGAGTCAGTTAAGGTTTTCTGGGAAGAGTAACTCTTATTTCATAGAATCATAGAATGATAGAATAGTTTGGGTTGGAAGGGACCTTAGAGATCATCTAGTTCTAACCCCTTTGCCACAGGCATGGACTCCTCCCACTAGACCAGGTTGCTCAAAGCCTCATCCAGCCTGGCCTTGAACACCTCCAGGGACAGGGCATCCACAGCTTCCCTGGGCAACCTGTTCCAGTGTCTCACCACCCTCACAGTACAGTACTTCTTCCTAATATCTAGTCTAAATCTGCCCTCTTCCAGTTTAAATCCATTCCTTGTCCTGTTGCTGTGTGTCCTTGTAAAAAGTCCCTCCCTAGCTTTCTTGTAGGCCCCCTTCAGATACTGAAAGGCTGCTATGAGTTTCCCCTAGAGCCTTCTCTACTCCAGGCTGGACAACCCCAACTCTCTCAGCCTGTTCTCACAGGGGAGGTGTTCCAGCCCGCTGATGCTCTTCATGGCACTCCTCTGGACCTGCTCCAACAGTTCAACATCCTTCCTGCATTGGGGGTCCCAGCACTGGACACAGTGCTCCAGATATGGTCTCACGAGAGTGGAGTAGAGGGGCAGAATCACCTCCCTCGACCTGCTGGTCATGCTTCTTTTGATGCAGCCCAGGATCCGGTTGGCCTTCTGGGCCAAGAGTTCACACTGACAGCTCATGTTCAGTTTTTCATCTACCAACACCCCCAAATCCTTCTCCTCAGGGCTGCTCTCAGGCCATTCTCCGCCCAGCCTGTATCTGTGCTTGGGATTGCCTTGACCCAAGTGCAGGACCTTGCATTTGGTTTTGTTGAACTTCATGAAGTTGGCATGGGCCCACCTCTCAAGCCTGTCCAGGTCCCTCTGGGTGACATCAACTAGGTCCCTGTCCAGGTCCCTCTAGCACATCAACTGCACCACACAGCTTGGTGTCATCGGCAAACTGGCTGAGGGTGCACTCA
>WKFP01014841.1:1044848-1132370 GCA_011057875.1 Pterocles orientalis | reverse complement strand
GTTGGCCTTCTGGGCCAAGAGTTCACACTGACAGCTCATGTTCAGTTTTTCATCTACCAACACCCCCAAATCCTTCTCCTCAGGGCTGCTCTCAGGCCATTCTCCGCCCAGCCTGTATCTGTGCTTGGGATTGCCTTGACCCAAGTGCAGGACCTTGCATTTGGTTTTGTTGAACTTCATGAAGTTGGCATGGGCCCACCTCTCAAGCCTGTCCAGGTCCCTCTGGGTGACATCAACTAGGTCCCTGTCCAGGTCCCTCTAGCACATCAACTGCACCACACAGCTTGGTGTCATCGGCAAACTGGCTGAGGGTGCACTCAATCCCACTGCCCATGTCGCTGACAAAGATTTTAAATAGCACTGGTCCCATTACTGATCTCTGAGGAACGCCACTCATCACCGGTCTCCATTTGGATATGGAGCCATTGACCGCAACTCTCTGAGTGCAACCATCCAGCCAATTCCTTATCCAGCTGGTGGTCCACCCATCAAAACCATGTTTTTCCAATTTGTCCACCACGATGTCATGCAGGACAGTGTCAAACGCTTTGCAGAAGTCCAGGTAGATGACATAAGTTGCTCTTCCTTTGTCCATTGATGCTGTAACTCCACCATAAAAGGTGACCAGGTTTGTCAGGCACGATTTGCCCTTGGTGAAGACATGCTAGTTGCCAATCACCTCTCCTTCATTTTCCATTTTCTTTCTACCTTCACTTTCTGCAACTTGGGCAGTGTGGCCAGAGCCCTTGCAGGTGAAGACTGAGGTAAAGAAGTCATTGACCACCTCAGCCTTCTCTGTATCCCTCGTGGACAGGTCTCCACTTTCCTTCTGGAAAGGGCCAACATCTTCCCTAGTATTTCTTTTATCACTGATTTGCAAGAAGTTCTTCTTGTTCTCCTATATGTCCCTGGTTAGATTTAATTCTATCTGGGCTTTGGCTTTAGCTTTCCTAACCTGATCCCTGCTTGCTCAGACAACGTCTTTGTATACGTCCCAGCTAACCCGTTCTCGCTTCCACTCCCTATACATCTTCTTTTTATGCCAGAGTAAGTCCAGGAGCTCCTTGTTGAGCCACGGAGGCCTCCTAGCATTCTTGCCTGCCTTCCTCTTTCTTGGGATGCACTGCTCCTGTACTTGGAGGAGATGGCCCTTGAATACTGACCAGCTTTCTTGGGCCCCTCTTCCCTCCAGGGCTTTGTCCCACAACACTACCAAGGAAGTCCCTGAAGAGGTCCAAGTCCGCCCTCTTAAAGACCAGAGTAGTGAGCTTGTGTGCACCCTCTTTGACCCCCTAAGGATCTTGAACTCAACCATTCCACGGTCACTGCAGCCAAGGCTGCCCCTGAGCTTCACCAGCCCCTCCTTCTTGGTAAGGACAAGTTTCAGCATTGCGTCTTTTGCTGTCAGTTCCTGTTCCACTTAGACAAGGAACTTTTCATCAGTACATTACATGAATCTCTTCAATTGCTGGTGATCTGCTGTGTTGTCCTGCCAGCTGGTATCGGGGTGATTGAAGTCCCCCATGAGGACCATAGCTTGTGAACGTGAAGCTGTTTCTATCTGTTTATGAAGGGCTTCATCCACTTGGTCTTCCTGGTCAGGAGGCCTGTAGCAGAGCCTCACTACAACACCTCCTTCCCCTGCCTTCTCTTTGACCTTGACCCACATGCTCTCTGTTGGCTCCTCATCCATCCCCAGGTGGAGCTCCATGCACTCCAGCTGATCTCTGACATAGAGGGCAACGCCCCCTGCCAGTCTTTCCTAAAGTGTTTACACCCATCTATTCCTGTGCTCCAGTCATGAGAGCCATCCCACCATGTCACAGTGATGCCAATGACATCATAGGCCTGTACACACACATGTGTACGTAACTCTTCTTTCTTGTTCACATGTTCACAAGGTGTAATTGATCACAAAAGGCTTTTATCACTTTATAATGATGGAATTAACTGTACATGTAATACTCCATAGTAAACATTGTTTTATTTTGTTTACTTTTAATTTTAATTCAGTAAGCTGTTAGCTAAATTGATGCCAGATATTAACACTTCATCATTCTTTTACTTCTGTGGATCCTTCAGTGTTTCTGCATCTGCAGTACTTGTGGATGTGTGTAAGACCCCCACTCCAGTGTACTAACCAGGTACTCTATTACACCTAGCAGGTGCAGTAGTAATTGCACAATAGCAAAACAGGATCCATTAATTCATCTGGTATAACAGTCTTTGGACTGGATTGTCATCTGATATAAAATAGATTTACATTAAACATGGGTTTGATATGCAGAACAGAATGGGAATTTCTTTAGTGTATTTAGGCTATTAAACCACTGTAATTCAGAGTATGCGTCAGAACCACTGTATAAGAACTGCTAAATAAACATGATTATTTATTCTGGTGTTGAAGTTCTATGTTAGAACTGCTTACTTTTCGTGTCACCTTGTTATTTAAACTATCATCAATTAAACATTCAACTGACACAAGTAGTGAGACATATGTGTTGCAATAGAGATAAACTTTTGAGACAAGACAGTTTAGAAGACACAAAAAGTTCAAACAAAGAGTTTGGAAAGTTTCATTACTGTATTAATCTTTATTTTTACCCAATTCATTTTTTTCAAGCGTGTATCCTTCTGTAGAAGGACAAGTTAGACTTGGCTTTTTTCGATAACATACGGTGGAGGGGGAAAAGCTATTTGTCCATGTCTGTCTCTTGAAGAGAGGAAGTTTGCTTTGTGTTTATTTCCTTCCTTGAAAAATAGATGATGATGGTATGTGTAGGAAGACACAGAATACATAGTTGCTGTCCTGCCTGTGGAAAGAAGAAATGACAAAGCAGTAGACAGAATGTATGAGTGCTGCCTCTACTGAAAAAGCTCTCTGCAGGGAGCTCAAAATTGTAATGTGGACATATCAAGAATTCCTCCATATTTTCCCAAATTCTTCCCAGTTACCTTGTGTTATGCAAAATAGAACTGCCATGTGTTTGGTTTTTCAAATGTTGAGGATAGAATTAAAACATATTTCCCTGCTTTGATTCAGCTAAATCAAGCTCTCATTTTATTTTGTTGATCAGTTTGCAAAAAGACAATATTGCACTTTGAATGCACAATGCTTATGTCAATGAAGTCAACTAAAATGCATGGCTTCTGCATGTCAGTGGAAAAAATGAGTGGGACAGAACTTGCTTTTGTTTAGCAGTTTTCTATATATCTTCAAAGACAACTCATGAATTTGACTGTTCACTCAACTCCTGCTCGGATTTGGCTAATGTAGCTCATGCAAAGGACTGATGTAGGCTGGAAAGGCACCATTAAAACAAAGCAAAAGCAAGAGCACCACATAGGCAATACAGGTGGTCAGAAATATCTAAAAGTCTATTATGCAGCCATTATCACCTGCAGATTGGTGTCTTCTGTACCCACTGTCTTTGCATACTGATTGTCTGGCAGTTTCATTGGAATCTGCTGACCCATGGAAATGGTATAGACCAAAATTCCATGCTGGAAGGTATAAAAACACCAGCTTACCCCAAAAATATTTTGAAGCTGATCGAACAGCAGCTGGATTTTGGAGGCTTTTGTGCTTCCTGGTGTGCTATAAAGAACACCTGCATCATGACTGAGGAGGAAGGGTGGGCACTCTCGTAGTCAGCTGGGTAACTATTTTGCTCATAGGTGCGTGAGTTAAGAGTTAGGAGTTCTAGCTGATGAAACTTCATGATAAAAGAGCTTGTGTGATATTCTGTGAAAAAGGGGTTGAGTTCTTGTTTGTTACTTTTCTTAAAGAGTTCACAAAATAAAGTTTAATTTACAGAGTAAGTTGTCCTGTAAATTTGGGAGAGCAAAATGCACCATGACAATGAACAAAAAGAAAAAGAAATTAAACAGGTAGGTCATACCTTGAAAACTACTCTTGTACGTCCTTTAGTTCTTCCATTATTTCTTATTCTCACTTTCTTTCAGCTCCCAGCTGTGTTTAACTGGCACAGTAGCCAGGTGAATTTCCCTCAGATGTAAACAGAAACTTTGAAGGTGAGTTGTTATGCACTGCAGATTGCAGTGTTTTGCTCTCCAGTCACCTACTGCAGTGCTTTCACTAAGGGACTTGCATTGGTGTGAGAGCTTCAGCGGGAGGTTTGGCAGCAATGACAGATCAGCTCCTGGAAGAGGACTTTTTTTTATCCTAGGTTAGGAGAAGCTGGGCAGTTGAGTTTCTGAAACTGTCTCCTGCCTCCAGATGCTTCAGAGAGATGGAAAGTAGACCCAGATGGACTGCCTGCATTTATCTGAGTTGCTGGTTTAAAGGGTGAAAGGAAAGAAATACAGAAAGAAAAAGCCATCTCTAAAACCAAGAAAACCAACAGTCAAGATAGGCTGTCAAAGCTCTAGTATGAAGAAAATAATACCTACTCTTAAACACAAGATCTCATCTGATTTTTAAAAACTGTGTAATCTTCAGAAGGAAAGTATTAATATACTTAAGACAGATCAGGAAACAGACTATAAAGACTGATGATGAGAAAATTGAACTTTCATATAACTTCCTAACTGAAGCCCCTTCTGTCTTTTAAAGGCTTTTATAAGGTTAGTAGTTAAATATTAAGCAACTATATCAAGTGGAATAGAAAAACTTAAAATGCTGAAATCATTGCAACTGAGAAGTGCTCATTTGGCAGGCTGTGTGAGAAACTTGGAAGATGAGTTTACAATTGTTAAGCCGTTGATGTTGGGCAGACCAAGAACATATTTTAGGGCTAGATGGCTCTTTGTTTTTTTCATTGGAAAGAGAGAAAATTTTCTTAGGCCTATGGAGTAATATCTAGACTGTAGGTGGGACAGGTTAATTGCAAAAAACTGCTCCTCTAAGGTGTTCCTGGCTCTTTTTGTTCCTTTTCAACGTTTCCAGAAAGCGCAGGGTCTAAGGAATGATCCAAGATTGAGTGGCCACTTGGGTCAATATGGCAGAGAATATGAGCCACCTAAACATCCAAATTGTAGGTATACTTAACGCACATACTCCATATTGACAGAATTTCTGTGGAAGGTGCAGACGCAGAGTGCTTGCCTTGAGGCTGAGGAAGGGTGCAACACTTGGGAGCTATAACAAACATTGGGGTTCATATGTTTTCTTCCCCTTGCTGTATGCTTATGTACACTATACATGGGCTGCAAAGTAGGGATCTGCACTAAAATATTGCGTCAGAAATGATGCAGGATTATGGAGGGAAAAAATTACAGTAAATATTTCCTTCATAGGAAGCTCTTCTTCAGGTGCTTCTCTGTAGGAGATGTACTATAATTTATTGCACTTTGATCCATCTTCCAATCCTGGTTACTAAGATTTCTGAAGGTGCCACAGTGTCTTCAAAAAATGTGTCTCTGCAACAATGTTTCTATCATATATTTTAACTTGAAAGGCCTCATTGATTTAATCAACAAAAAACCCCTTACTCATTGAAACATGAAACACAACAACATACCTCAGCATACTTTTTTTACAAAACAAATGAGTGAAAAGTAGTTTTTTAACAGGAACATATATAAGTCAACCTATCATACTGCCAAACCAATTTTATACCTGCTGCTTGCACGTTCTTTTCAATAGGTTTGCTAATTGTTTTATTGAGGTTAAACAGTAAGTCAATATTCCCTGAAAGTTGACTCTGGATTTTGAAAAACACGTGCACGTCCCATTTATGTTGTGGAGTTTACACTAGGTAGGTGATACAGTGGAAGTAAATGGTGTAAGAAGCAAAAAACCCAATTATTATGTGCATCAGAATGTGTTTTTTGTAGTAACCATATGAATTTAAAGCTTCCCAGTGTACATGGAATGACTCTACCTAGATTTAAGTGAAGAGATATGCAATGACGTATTTATGTACAGAATTGTTTAAACTGGACGCACACTTGTTTGGGAAATTTACTAAGCCTTCAGTTCCAAATTTTTTGCTAGCAGTGGGATTAAGTTGTTGTTTTATAGATTCTGAGTTTATGTTTATATCATTAACTATTGTATCAAGGCTAGAAATAACCTAAATCAGAGTTTAGCTACAAATGTTTTATCGCATTATCTATCAGAACAGTTTAGTCTAAGACAGAATTGTAACTTCTTCCATAAACATTTTTATATTAAGCAGAAATATAAAGTTGGAAGGTTATAAAACCATGTTTCAAAAGCAAACACCCATTCTATTAACCAACACTTCCATAGTGGAATGATGGAAGTGGAATGATTTTCATTCATGTAGACATTTATTACCTGTTTCATAGAATCACCTATTTTACCTGCCTGCCGCCCAAAATAAATTGCCAGTTTGCAAGCAAGAAGGAACTTGTGTCCAGTTTATTTTGCATACTGTAAATGGTTCTGTAAAATAGTGAAAAAAACATAGCTGAAAAAACCCCAACAAAACCCTAAGTCTTTATGTTTGTTAAAACAAACAAACAAACTAACTATTACTGCAACTTAAATATCAGTTTAATAATGAATAATCTACTTTACTTACTGGTGTGATTACACTGATCTCACCTAGGATTTATATAGTATATTTGAAAGTATTTATAAACCAAAATGCTACTGGAGAAGTGACTTTCTGCTCAATTTTTCTCACTGGAATTTTACATAGGAGCAAGCTGCTCCAATACAACTCCTCAACTAATCAGCAGAATACTGAGTTACTTTGCAAGGTCTGAAGTGCCTGAAGTACTTTGAGAGAACATGGTGCATTGTAGTCAGATTATATAGAGCAGTACATTGTAGAACGTAGCTGTTTTGCTTGAATACCTGCCAAAACAATGATATAAAACCAAACTTCCCTGAACAATAAATAATCTCTGAAGATACATGGCTACAGCTTCATAGCTGATTCCTAGTATAAGAAGAAAAACAGTTCAACATTGCTTTTTTTTTTTTTTTTTTTGCTTGTCGATGTCAACCTTGTGGAAGACCAATCACTTAAACCTGCCAGTTTGTGATGGCTGCTAAAAGACAAAGACTATTCTTTATAATAATGCTAAAGATTTGATAAACTCAATATGGAATGAAATTCAGAGGTTAGGCTGGAGGATCATGTCTTACACCTCTAGGTTCTTCCTACATTTTCAAAGCAGTGATCTAGGTCTTAAGATATGTGGTTTGGCTACCCAGTTGTTACTTTCTGTTGCAAGGTCACACAGAGTAGTACACAATGTTACATTTCACACAGCACACACTGAAATTTCGAGATGATTAAAACTGTTTAATATTGTCTGTCGGAACTTTCCATTTCAAAATAGTTCAATACAGTAAACAATATAAAACCTTAAAGGAAATGTTTGTTTTAAAAAACACAGAGCTACAGCTTTATTTTGTATATGTTGGGAAGGAAGGATAGTACGAAGTACTTCCCTATCTTTGTAGTTTTCTCGCTTCCCAGCAATTATGCTAAGAAAATCTTAGACAGCATTCTTTGGTTTGAATGCATTTAACACCGTATCCATCAAAATTATTTTTAAAACAGTTGTGTCTAGATCTGTTTTGAACAAAGCATGCATGATATTCTAAAAGGCAAATGGTTGTTAGGAGAGGGAATAAATATTTTTAATCTCTTTTTGGTGTTTTTTTTCCCCCCAATTTGACATAGCTTATGCTGCTACTAGTATGTGAATCCCTTATATTCTGGACACTGGATGAAATTTTATGACTCTTCCTACTTAACAATCCAAGGTAATGGATACAAAATGTACCCCAGGTCCTTAGGGACTGTAAAACACAATTTCTGTCCTTGGGCCCATGTACAGTTGAGCAAATTTTCTAGCAATTGACATCAAGGTGCACAATTAGATTTTAGTTTCTCTGCTGTTCATTTAAGAAATGGTCTGGTTTTCTGATGAGCTGAACCTGGAATTCTCTCTATCCAAATACATCCTGCTAAAGACATTTAAAACATCCCAAATATCCACAGTATTTTTCTGAAACATAATTGATGGAATGACTAGGACATTGTGCTCTTCTCAGTAGTCTGTTTCCTCTCCATTTGCTGATATCACACTGAGGTGTCAATTAAAGATGATATGTGCAAATCATTTAGGGTGTATAAAGAAATAAAAGAAAAGGTTACAAAACACTAGGTCATAGCTTACCAACTAATGAGGCAGTAAATGAAGATGATTTATGGAGGGAAATCTGAGCAGATAGAAATGGAAAGCCCTGATTAGTTCATTCATTTGAACACATTCTGCTTAGATGCAACAGAGCAGCCCCTCTGTAGAGTAGTTGAACATTACACGTGTATGCGCATTACCAAACTTGTATGACAGATTGTCTAGCTGAAAACAATGGGGCTCATTCTGAGTTGGAAAGGTGTATTTAGCCATGGAGAACTGTTAAAGGTTCATCCCTAAACTAGCTAAGGTCCTCAAGTATACAATTGGCCTCAGCCCATCGGTCCAGCCTGTTCAGATCCCTCTGCGGAGCCTTCCTACCCTCAAGGAGGTCAACACACCTGCTCAGTTTGGTATCATCAGCAAACTTACTGAGGGAGCACTCAATCCCCTCACCCAGGTCATCGATAAAGATGTTAAACAGGACAGGCCCCAAAACCAATCCCTGGGGAACACCACTGGTGACTGGTCGCCACCTGGACTCAACTCCATTCACCACGACTCTCTGGGCTCGGCCATCCATATCACAGATATGGTAACATTTCTCTACTGTCTTACAGTTTAGGGACCATGGTGGTGAATTCACAGACTGAGATAACTTTTTTCCCCCTCTTCCCAAGCATATTTTTTGAGATGTATCCCCAATTTGTTAAGTACATATTGTAATAAGTTCAGTAAATATTGGACATATTTGAACGCCAGTGGGAGGCTCTGTTGACTTCACCATCTTACACATAAGCATATCAATCAACCTTTGGTTTAAATTCTACACGTAATCATTATTATACATTAAACCTAGAACTTTCAAGTCGGTTTAATAATTTTAATGGAGGTTGGTGCAATTATGAATGTTTGCCAGAGGTGGAGTCACCAGAAGACACACATGTAAAACATTCTAGAACCTGTAAGGGAAGTGCAAGGTGATCTGTCTTAAGAAAATAATAAAACAAATATTCACTTACATTAAAATGCATGCATAGTATATACACACAAATGTACATATATATGCATATATAGGTATACATTTATGTGTGTACATACAAATACCCTTGTGTCTTTATATATACTTATACTAAGTATGTGCATGCTAACATAGACTGGATATTTCTCCTTTTCCTCATAAAACCAATTTTTTTTATTCAGCAGTAGTCAAGGGGGAAAGATTTTCAGAGAAATTTTTAACCCTGAAGCTTGAGCCTTTTCTTTTTCCACCCTCCAGCTCTTCTGCCATAGATAACAAGCCATGAACATGTCTTTAAGAACTCTCCAGGTAGCTGACAGTGAGAGTTTTCAAGCTGCTCTGTTCATGTCTTAGAATTGGCGTGTGACTTTTCCTGTCTCTCTTGTCACCTGAACACCAATTTTTGCTTTTTCGTTCTGATGAATTTCAACCACTTGTGAATAGGACTTTGGCCTTCTGGGATCTTCCCAATTACCCCCCTCCCTCTGCCCCTCCCATTTTATAGCAAACCTCACTGCAGTATTTGAAGCCATTGAAACACTGATTCAGCACATATTCACTTCTCTGCACAGAAAATCTCTTTGGGTCAAGAGTAAAACCCACTGCTTCCTTTTTATACCAAAGAGAATTCTTAAACTCTGCAGAAAATCTGCAATTTCTAAAGTCAGGGCAGAGAAAAAATATTCACTGCTTTCTGTAGAAAGTCAAAATGTAAAATAATAGGACTCTCTTGGATGTTCTGAACATAATTTTCCTACGTGTTATAAAACTGTATCATACTTATTGAAGCAGAATGCAGGATGCATGTATTCACCATTATTCCATAGGAACTTTTATTTTTGTAGGGGTGGAATGATGTTACCATTTCAATTTGTACGGTTTTTGTTTTGCTTCTTTTGATAGCTGGGAGTGACTTTAGAACAAAACTTTTATCTCTGGTGTGCTCAGGATTTCTGGTTTATATATACATGTCAGAAAGAGAAATAGCGATGAAAAGGTTAATTGATAGTAATAATAAACTGTAGTATCAGGTTTATAGCAAATATACATCTTAGGTGCATCACTATGTGGAATATAAAATGACAAGAATAAGGTTTACTGGATTGGTCTTCCTTCATATTAAGTGGATGATAAACTGTGGAACAGGCTGTGAACTCTTTGCTTGTAATTACTGAAACAAGTAGCACTATCAAAGCCAGTTCATTTACTCCAGTGAGTAATGACTTACTGAATGAGTGCATAAATAATTGACATCTAGCATCTTGAAGCTTCCCTCCATACATGATAAAAATTGTCACATGACAGTCAAAATAAATGCCTATAGGAATGTTTTTGGCAAAGATGATGAAACCCTTCACAAGCAGGATAACAACAACCGACACATACTATGAAATTCTGAAGAAGGCCAGGTGAGATTAAGATTTTTGCATTTTTTCTCATTTGTACTTAACATAATGAAAATAGCATTTCTTTCTGATTGCAATTTTGCTTTCAAAGGCATTGGCTAACATTTTCAATTTTATATTCCTAACATACATTAAACTCTAGTCAATCCATTTGAGCAAGGGATAAAGGCATCATACTGTTGTAGCAGTTAACCTGACTTCTCCTGTTACTAAAGAGAAAACCTTCAGTCTACCAAAGCTTTCCAGGATGTTAGAAGAATGTGCCAATTATGGATCCAAACAAATTTGGCTTCTTGAGATAAAAAGAAACACGGAAGTGAACAAGTACCAAAGTGACTCACCAAATGAGTTTTGACTGATATTCCTGATCTTGCTACTCATAAACAATATAAAATTATGAGCTTGAAATTCTTCTGGCTTACTTCCTAGTCCACTCTGTGAAGTCTGGCTCATCAATAGCACTTTCAGTATTCTGCTTGAGTTTTACAAGTGTAGATTAAGCATGCTTCCTTTGAGTTCTGTGCCTAGTCCCCCTAAGTTCTGTTGAAAATCCTCTCAATTAAACCAATTCATTCAAGCAAATTTACTTTCAACAGTAAGTGTATGTTTAATTTGTCTGAGTTCCTCACCTGGGCTGATCCTGCAGATTAATAAATAGTTTTCCATCACAGCCAATGTTTTTGATATATGGCACCTTTACATCTTTTGCATTAGACTTCTTCTCACTGGAGGACTATTTACCAAGATTCGTGAAACATAATTTTGTGGAATACACAATGTATATTCTGAATTAAATAGGTGAGAAAGAAAAGGTTATCCTCCAAGAACCAAATTTTTGACTGAAATTAATGAGTCGTTCTGTTTTGAGCTAGAAGTGCTGAGCATTTACATTAAAGCCCAGGGATGTTCATCTTGTTTTTATCAGAGTTGATCTTGATCTTTCCTTTAGTTTGTCCACATCTCTGATAAGACAGCCAGCAGGAGTTTTACTGTTTCTAGACTGAGAGCAGAGGAAATAGAAATATTACAACTGCCCCTCTGCATGTGGTAGTCAATTTGAAATACTGCATTTCAGATTCCCACATTGAGCTTTCAATTGCTATCCCCACTACATCAGACAATAAGAATATCCACAGGGTTATATTCACTTCAGAAAAAGAAAAAAAAACACAAAACAGTACAGGCAATTTGGGGGTACAGGGATAAATGCTTTTATTCACTTTTTTCCCTAAAATCTGTGAAATTGATGGGCTTTGTATTTATGAAGCAGAAGTTTCCTTGCTTGTTTGATATATTTTAGTCTTTATGTGTTTCCTAAAGTTGTTCATTTAGGAGTCTTGCCTGTGCTTTAGAAAGTCCTCTTCCTTCCACTTTTCAGTAGGACACCTGCCATGAAAATCTGTGCTTGGTGTAGAAATGCAGTTTCCATGTCCTTGAAAAAACTCCATCCTTCAGAGGTACTGTTAGGCTGCAAGTTTTTTTTTTTTCACTCTTTTCTTAAGGGTCATCCTTACAAGAAACTACTGTGTAGTTATACTCCACTATATGCTATTACATGTTCATATTTTCACATTGGAGACTGTTATGATATGTTACAGATGAGTTTTTTCTGGTCTCCTCATTGTGTTGTTTTCTCAAGGCAACCTATTAATAACTTCATGGAATCATAGAATCATAGAATCACTAAGGTTGGAAAAGACCTCAAGGATCACCAAGCCCAACCATCAACCCAACACCACCTCACCCACTAAACCATGTCCCGAAGTACCACATCTACACATTTCTTGAACACCTCCAGAGATAGTGACTCCACCACCTCCCTGGGCAGCCTGTTTCAGTGCTTGACAACCCTTTCAGTGAAGAAATTTTTTCTAATATCCATCTTAAACCTCCCCTGGCACAACCTGTCCTGTCACTTGTTACTTTAGAGAAGAGGCCAGCAGCCACCTTACTATGACCTCCTTTCAGGTAGCTGTTGAGAGTGATGAGGTCTCCTCTCAGCCTCCTCTTCTCTAGACTAAACAACTTCCCTCAGCCGCTCCTCATAAGACCTGTGCTCCAGACCCTTCACCAGCTTTGTTGCCCTTCTCTGGACCTGCTCCAGCACCTCAATGTCCTTCTTGTGGTGAGGGGCCCAAAACTGAACACAGGATTCAAGGTGTGGCCTCACCAGGGCTGAGTACAGGGGCACAATCACATCCCTAGTCCTGCTGGCCACACTATTTCTGATGCAGGCCAGGATGCTGTTGGCCTACTTGGCCACCTGGGCACATTCCTGGCTCATATTTAGCCGTCTGTCAACCAGCAGTCCCAGGTCCCTCTCTGCCGGGCAGCTTTCCAGCCACTCTCTCCTGAGCCTGTAGCATTGCAGGGGGTTGTTGTGACCGAAGTGCAGGACCTGGCACTTGGCTTTACTGGACTTTGTACAATTGGCTTCAGCCCATCAGTCCAGCCTGTCCAGATCCCTCTGCAAAGTCTCCCTATCCTCAAGGAGATCAACACACTCACTCAACTTGGTATCATTTGCAAATTTACTGAGGGAGCACTCAATACCCTCATTCAAGGTCATTTAATCCTTGAAACTGACTTTGTAAGAAAAGATGCACATTGCAGTGTTTGGAAATACATGAGTTACTGCTGAGGCAGCAGCGGAAAGAGGTATCAGGGAAGAAAAAAAATGGCTTGAATTGATGCTTACAATTCTTCTGATGCCCTTTCTTTCACCAAAATGTATCCATACCTAGTTTTTTGATTATATATTTTTGCATGCTTGCATGATTGACTGTCTTGTTAGTTCCTCTGCTTCTTGGTAGAGCTCAGAATAGCTTTACTATAACATTTGCTATATGGTAATATGTTTTAAAGGAACAATTAATATCTGTAAGCTGTAAAAGAATTATAAAAATATGGTTCAATAAAACATTAAATATAGGGGTGAAGTGGATAGGTTAACATAGCAAATGACACAGCAGTAGTTATGAGACCCTAAAAAGAGGTCTGTGACGTGATGCAACAGTCTGTTTGAAATTCATAGTACTTACTTTGCATGTTTAGTGCATATTTAGAATATGTATTATGGGAATACTTCTTTTGGATGCTTAGCACATATTATATTTTGTGAGAATTAGTGCTGCAGGGTGATTGGAGTTGTCAAGGAAGAGATGTTGAGGACATGGAAGAGGCAGAGTGGGGGACAAAGAAAGTTGAGAGTGACACAGGGAAAGGAATAGTGTACCTGGGGAACCATGACTGAATGAGAGAAGAAACAATGGAAGACAGATCTACCAAAATCACACCACTGAAGAGGAAGATTTGCTTTGCCTGCATTTCTGTTTTTTGGGGTTTTTTTGTTTTTGTTTGGGTTTTTTTTTGATGTGTGGTTTTGGGGTGGGGTTTTTTGTTGGGCTTTTTTTCAGTTTCGGTATTTTTTTTCCTGAAATAACAGGTTTTTTGAAGAAAGCAGTGTTATAAGAAAAGTTTGAAAAGCTTATTTGGTTTTGCCACAGGTAATTGTCACTAGAAAAAGAAAAGGAAGTGAAAACCTCTGCAATCAGAAGCTTGAGGCTAGAGTAAGAAATAAAGGAAGCAGTAGGAGAAATTGAAACTGCAAATTGTGAAGAGGTCGATCTGTACAAGAGATACCTTAGAGACGTGTTGGAAATAGCGCTTCCTAACTGAGAGACTATGGTTAAATATAAGCAGTATATTAGGATCTGCATGTGATGAATGTGTTTTCTAGCTTAGACCAAGAGGTAAGATCCTGTTCAGAAGAGCAGGTTTCTGTAGCAACTGCTGAAGTGGTAGATGTATGGCATGCAGATCTGTCTGAAAGTCAGTGAGAGGCACCCTGGGGCTTGAGCTTCACCAAAAAGCCGGAGTCATTAGTAAAATAAAATCTAGTGGCTGTGGAATGAATGATTCAAGGACTCTCATAGTGAGAATAGCAATGAGGTGTTGTCCAAACAGAAACATTAACACTGAACATGTTTTGGTTATGTGCTGTGAGGATTTCAGCACTGCCTGCTTGAGCTAGCGTGGATGAGTAAGGACACGATTAATGGATATCTTTTAGCAGGCCGTATATCCTTCATAACCATACAAAGTACTCTAAAAAGTCTCCTGGAGGCAATGCTGTAGCCTTGTGTTTTGGGAGGGGATTATTTATTTCTGTTATGCTTAATCTGTGCAATCACTCCAAATAATTTCCTAATGAAATTCATAAATGTTCACAGTCATTACATCAAAATATCACATTTTAAATACTGCTGTTTAAATTACAAAGTCAAGCAACAAAATTTGGGAAAAAGACAGACGAAAGAATGTGTGTGCAAACTTAATTTGGGTCCCTTCTGATTATATAATAAAAAGACACTCTTTAATTTTGTGATCCCCTGTCTTCTTCTGCACTTTTAACTTCCTAAACATGAAGAGTTTGTTGTAGCAGCAGGAAAGTCAGTTTAGTTGCTTGGAATTGTTTCTGTGTTCAGAATTTTATGAAGAACTTCTAAGATTTCTATCCCTATCTCCATCCTTCCAATAAAGTATTTTTAAGCCGATAGACCTACCTCACTTTATGCATATAAAAACATACCGGTGCATGTGAGAAGATTTGAAAGATGCGGGAGGATATTTTTAAAATTTTAAGTAATCTTAATGCTATGGGCTTTGTGTGTAAGAGATACCAGGGTTTCATGGTTCTATTGGGGGAATTAATGCTGATGCCAGCATCTGTAGAAATTGTTGCTGGTTGCAATGGAAAAGCTGGGATACATTTAGTGTTGCTCTCTGTAAGGAATTTGAGGAAAACATATTCTAAAGTAATATGGCAATAGTTGGATGATTTTTCAAGTAGATTGCTGCACAGGTTTTAAGTGTTCAAAGTGACATATTTATCTGCAGCAAATGTATCTTCAGAAATAATTGTAAAGGTTCCTAAGAAAATAACAGAAATGTCATTCATGAACACGACATTGCCTCGGAGTAAACCTTATTGTTTCTGTAGTCAGTATATTTTGACATTGCAGCCTTTGCTGGAGGTGGCTAGTGCAAGTTATTTGATATGACATGATTTCTTTTCTTGTGTGTGCTCTGTTTTCTCAGTCTGGTGAATGCATTTTAATAATATGATTCTGAAATACTTTGGTGGAATCTAAATTTATTTTGTGAAAGGACAGCTTCAGATGCCTAGATCATCTAAGCATCAAAGTACAGTGCAACCATAGGATTAAGATGAAACTATTATTTTTGCAGATTTTAAGAATTATAACAGGACCACCTGTGATTCCAATCAATGTTAATTGGGGATTTGCCTTTCTCTTGAATGAGATCAGAATTCAGTTGTGTATTGGTTGTAAATGTAAATGTTATACAAAAGAGAAGTATTGCATCTGTTGAAACACTTCTCCAATGCAGCCTTCTTTCCAAATGTCATATTTTTTTAAAAAAGACCAACAGAATAATTCAAACTATTTCTCTTGTTAACAGTATATAAAATACAATATCACAGTTGTTTTCTTCCACCTCAAAGCCACGTAATAATAAAAGTTATAGTGAAATACAAATGTTTATTTATCTTAAGGCTCCAACTCCAGTATGACTTTTCTAGGGGTTAACCCCATGGAAATATAATTTTAGGTCAGTATTCTTGTTTTCTTCTGAACTTTATTCTCGAAACAAAATTTGATGGTTGAATACAGTCTACTATTGAATTCAGCTAGAGCTATCAAGTGTTAATGAAGAGTTTCAGGTTATTAGCTGGTGATTTCTTTTGTTTATCTGATGTACTGTTGTGATGGGTTAGCCCTTGGCTGCGGGCCAAGCCACACACACCCGCTTACCCAATTCCCGCCCCAACCTGAGCATAGAGGGGAGAACTAAAGGGGTAACGGGAAAAAAGGACTTGTGGGTTGAGATAAGGACAACTTAATAACTAAACTACAATAATATTGAAAATAATACTATATACAAATATACAAATGAGTGATACACAGTGACACTGCCCCCCACTCGATGACTAAAGGCTCAGCCTGTTATTGGTTAACGATCCTGGAACAGGGGGAGTCGACCCCGGAGCAGGGAGAGGTCCCAAAACCTCCTGGAGCAGAAGGGAGGGTCCCTGAAACACCACACTCACAAACCGGAGATGTAGTTCAAGCATCCCAGAAAGAGAACCAAAAGGGGTGTGGGAGGAAAGGCCTTGGTAGAGCAAATGCAGGCACTTGAAGTGAGATGATCTGGAGCCAAAGGAACCCGGAACCAAAAAAGGGTGATCTTCCAGAGGGTCCTCATCTATATACTGGGCATGACGTGTATGTTATGGAATAGAAAATTGGTCACTCTGGTTCTCAATCTAGTAATGAAGAACAAATCCTGGGCTAGTAGCTGGGGCTGTGCCCTCACAGTCCCCCTGCTCTGTCTGCGAAGAGCAGAGAAGCTGAAGGACCTTGAAATATCCTAGCAACACTATAAACATCCCTTTTTTATCAACTTTTCTTCTGAGCACAAATCCAAAACACAGCCTCTTGCTAGCTAAGATGAAGAAAGTTAACTCTGTCTCTGCTTAACCCAGGACAACTCTCTTTGAAATGTTGACATGAACTGCAGAATACACACTGGTTGGTGATCATTGTTTTAAGAGAGGGCAGTGGTTGTAACAGCACGTTCTTGTGGCTAGCTTATTTTGAAAGAATTACACACTAATTTGCAGCAATTAAAATATTGTGTAGCAATTTTCTTGGCATCCTGATTAAAATGAGTGGGGCAAGGTGTTTCAACTGTCTACATATTGCATGGTTGAAGAATACACATCTGTAAATATTGTCATCCTTTCTAGATCAATAATAAAATGTGACTATGAGACCAGAGATCCATGTGTGGGTTCCTTAAGTATGTTGTTTGGGACTTGGTTTTTAGATTTGCATCACAACTAGTTCTAGCAGCATATAACTTAAGGGAGTTGATGAAATATAAGATAGAGAGATCCTTTAATAAGTTGTAAACTTTAAGGCATTGTGTTAGATTTGACAGGAAAATGTTTCTCTGAGAGCCCTGATAATGAAGTTCCTTTCAACATCAATGTTTACAGTCCCTGTTTTATTATTTATGGGATAACTCACAAAGAAGAACCCCATAGGGAAAATACTGTTAAGTTGAATAATTATTAATCATTAAATCCCTATTAATTCTTAACAGTGTTGTGGGTAGAATAAACATGGTGGATCTATTAGACTGATTTTAAAATCATACAGGTTAGAGTAATGAAGAGAACATTTAATAATGATAAGTAGGTTAACAATAACATTTACTCATCAGAAGGAGTTTCATTGTCTCAAGCCACTACAAGCTGTGTAAAAGAGAGATGGAACCGGATTCAGAATTTCAAGTCTGGTGTAAATCCATTGACTTTAATGGTCCCTTGGTCCAAATAAATTATCATTAAGGTAAGAGCAAATTAGGATTTTGCAACGGGTTTCACACACTTTTTCTTTCCTTTCTCATTAATGTTTTGGGACAGAATATCCTTGTTTTGCTTCTGCTGACAACCCGCTTTGACGTTCTTTTGACAAGCACAAACATTTTATTCAGTTTTGTTGGTCCAAGTCAAGTCCTTAAAAATACACAGCTTTGTGTGTGTGTATATGTACATATGTATCCTGCAAGAACCTTATGCACATATCTCTGCTTGAAAACCTCTTTTTCAAATTGCCATTTTGCTCTTCCCTGATGTAGGACTGGCAGCCCATTCTGAACCTTTTGGAAAAGTAATTTTGAACTGGATGTTGGTCATGTGGAAGCTAGCCATAATTCACACTAAAGAGGGATGACACAGCTAGTCTACTATGGGCTCCACAGGCCTATGGACCACAACATTCTGTGAACAATATCTCATAAATATACCCATCTGTCCTACCGAGGTGTTTCTGCATTTTTCCAAGGCACTCACATCTCTTCTGACATCTAATTGTTTATTATTCTTCCAGAATTTTTTTCTGTCTGTATTTGATATACGTATGGATGATTATTGGAACAAATTTAATTATTTTTAAATTTGCTGCTATGGAGCTGAAAGACAAGCTGATTTCTTTTATAACTATCCCTTGTTTGTCCTCTTTCTTTTAGCAGCAAGTAGAGCAATTTGATGAAGGATTGTTACAATTACAGCGTTCTTGTCCAAAATTTCTATATAGCTTTTCTTCCTGCCTTGCCCTCACATAGCAGGAATTTCAACATTATAAGATATCAGTGGTATCCAAATCATATTAACCAAACCAAAAAAAACCCCAAACCTTCAACTGACACAGTATTTCCTCTGAATGTCAATAGGAAAATTTGCACAAACTTAAACCCCACAATTTTTAATCAAGAGAACTATCTAGAGTAGGATTCTGCCATAGCCTGGGGCGTAATGAGCTTGGTTTGTTGGTGCTTGCTAGGCCATCTGTGGTTTCAGATCATCACTCTGTGATCTCAGACTAAAGAACTTTCTCTGAAGCTCTACATCACAAGCTGGCCACTCACTCCTGCATCCCGTACAGTGCCCATGGTTCAACACAAACATCAAATACCTCTTGTAGCCCCAAAGAATACACCTTCTATAGCCTCTCCAGGTGCTTTGCCCTCACAGGGCAGGTAAGTCAACAGCTCAGGATGGGAGGAGAAAACAGTTCATCTTCCCTGGATCAAAACTTCACTTTCCTGGCCCAAACTGCCCCTGAAGAAATGCATGCTGAATTTTTTTGCTGTGGTGACGAGTTTGCAAAGCCTTAGAGAGCTTCCCTCCAGGGAATACCTGTGTGCTTTGTTGTACACCTTCTCTGGGCTGCACACAACTTCTCCTGTTATGCTGCCTTCTGTTTGCTCCCAGCAGGCAAGTCCAGTGAAATGTGAAATACTCTTAAAGGATAGTTAACAGAAACGTAAAATGTGTCCCTTTTTAGATTTTGGTATGTCATCTTCTCAGAGCTCTTTCTTCTCATTAGAAATTTGAGTCTGTCAGCTCTGTTTGTCCAGTATTACAAATCTCTTTACTATCCTTATGGTACAAAAACTTCTTTGTGTAAACAAGTCTATTCCCTAGCATATGTTGTTCTCCTCAAAATATAGATTTGTCATATATGGAAGGATATTTATTCTCATTTAGCAAGGGTCTTTTCAATGTGGGCTTTTAAAATCATTTTTATTTTAATACAAATGTTTGCCATCTGTTGAAATGTTGTGTCTTCAGAAATGAATTAATTGCCATACTTGATTCTTCTTTTACTGTAAATATAAACTCTAAAGCACCAACTTTTCCCAGATCTGTAGTTATTTTTCCAGTTTCCTCTCTTGAAATCTAGCATTTCAAACAGTCTTTTGATCTTGCTTACATCTTGGTCCTGGGGAAAAAAAAAAAACCAAACAAAAAAACCCCAGTGTTCAGGTGATTGGGAATTTTTGTTTGCATTTTAATGGCCTCTTGTCTAGTGGGTTTGCTTATGTTTCCCTGAAGAAGTACAAAATAGAGTAACTGTTGCTCAACTGTGGCTTTAAATGTGCAGTGACAATTTAAAAAATATAATTTTAATGTAACAATAATTCAGGTTGGTTGCATACGTTATTTTTCTACAGGCAGATTTCAGACTGTCTCCCTGCCAAGTTTAGCTTTATTTTATGCCTGCCAGTGAATTATCGATACCACAAATTAGATTTCTGGTAATATCTCCTCCCTTCCTTGAACTATTTGATGACTTTGTGAAAGCGTGTTTCATTTTATGAGTGTTTACAAACAAATTTAAACTGATTGTGTTTGGTTGTTCTTCATCTTTCTGTTTGTGTGTCTATCAGTTAAGTAGGATGAAAACCTTTCCATCTCTTGATTTGGTGACACAACAGTTTGTGGGTAGGAAATAAGTACTTCCAGTATCAATTACAAAACTGTCTTATTTTTTCTTTTTTGGATATACTAATTTTTTTGTGTGTGTGTTGTCCTGGGTTAAGCTGAGACAGAGTTAACTTTCTTCATAATAGCTAGCAAGAGGCTGTGTTTTGGATTTGTGCTCAGAAGAAAGTTGACAAAAAGTGATGTTTACACAGCCGCCAAGGTCTTTCAGCTTCTCTGTCTGTCTGCAAACAGGAGAAGCTGGGAGGGAGCACAGCCCCAGTTACTAGCCCAGGATTTGAACTTAGGTTCGGGATTGAGACCCAAAGTGGCCAATAATCTATTCCATAACATACATGTCATGCCAAGTATACAGGTGAGGACCCTCCGGAAGATCAGCCCTTTTGGTTCCGGATCTGTTTTCTCTGGGTCATCTTGCTCCAGGTAGCTGCTCTCCCAAGGCCTTCCCCCTCCCCACCCCGGTCAGCTCTCAGTCTGGAATGCTTGGACTGTTATCTCTGTTCCGTGAGTGCGGTTTCAGGACTCTCCTTGCTCCGGGATTGTTAGCCGGGAACAGGCTGAGCCTTGGCCATCAGGTGGGGGGGTAGTATCACTGTGTATCACTCATTTGAATATTTGTATACAGTATTATTTTCAATATTGTTGTAGTTCAGTTACTAAATTTTTCTTATGTCAACCTACGAGTCCTTTTTTCCCTTTACTCCTGTAATTCTCTCCCCTATCCTCATGTGGGGGGGAATTGTGAGTGTGTGGTTTGGCCCCCAGCCAAGACCAAACCCCTCACACGTGTGACCATTAGGATCTTGAGAAGAACAGCCGTATGGCAAATCTGCAAGTAGAACTCTTCCTACAGAAAAAGCCGTGAATAGAGATGGGTGAAAAAAAAAGGAATGAGAAACTTTGAGAACCTGAATAGTTTTTAATACTAATTACTGAGCCTTAGCCCTTGATTTTCCCTATACACACTGTATTAATAGTTATCTACTCAGGGAATTTATTCTATGGTAAACTGGTGTGCAAATTTACAGTACACTGGTTGTTCTGCATTAACTCCCTGAGAGGAAACAGCATGAGGCAACTTATTCTACCTTTAAAGAATCTCGCATAAAGGTGCTCTTAGTATGGAAGAGTTAGTGGCCTGTAAATTCTAACCCAAGCTCATTAACATTAAGCTGTCTGAATAGATAAGGACTTATTTGTCTGTCATTAATTTTCAAACAACTCTGTGCTAAAGACTCATCACTGTTGGTCTTCTGCAGTCACAGCTACAAACTCCTTGGGTTCAGGCATGTGTTTATACAGTGACTGATATATCTGTTGAACATTGATAGTTATCCTCATCCCTTATTGTGATCCTCATATGTTATGCACTACAAACAGTAGGCTTCATATATATATAGTAAATATAATAATAACTGGTACACTTTCAGATGTGCTTCACTAAAACCAGCAAAAACTAGGTACCAGATACTTTTGATGTTCTTGACCTGGGAGTTTGAGAGCTCTCTCTTTTACAAGCTAAGCCCAAATCATGCACCCAAACTCCTCCAAAGTTTGAGATAGTTGACATGACAACTTGTGCCTGTCTCAAGAAGTAGATCAAGCAGAGCACCTATGTGCTTCTAAAGAAGTGGCATGATTGTGGTGACAGTCAGTGATTGTCTTTCTTCTGTGATTTCCAAAAGAGATTTGGAGTCTCAGTAGACAGGAAGTCCATTGAGAATGACTGGGAAACATCTATCACTGATTACCATGACTATTTTTGAACGGATAATGAGCTGTGTAAATGATAAATATTTGTACAGCAGGTATAGTTTCCAGCACTGACACTTACAACACTGTTGATTCTTTTCCCTCTTCAGAGTTCAACAGATTATAAATACACCACAAAGTTTGTCAGTACTCGGAAGCAAAGAATAAGAAGTTAAAGATGGTCTAGAAATTATTTTACTGTGAATGACATTTGACAAAGAACTAGGAAAAAAGGAAAGAAAACCTTCTTCCTTTTCCCTTAAAGGAATGGAAGAGCTTTTTATTGAGACAGAACTGTTTTTATTTTTGTTAGAATCCCATGTTCAGTAGAAATAGTTTAGATGAGTGGAAAAAAATAGAATGAGGTGATGTTTCCTGATAGGAACTGAATTTAAGGGATACCAGTGTTTCACAGGAAATAATAGAACAAAGACTTTCCTTTTGCAAAGTTTTGAAATTTTTTTCTTGAAGTGTAAAGCTAAATGACAATTGTCAAAATCCATTCAAACATTAATTAACCAACATGTTCTTGCTTTCCTTCTGATTAACTATTCAATAAAGTTTCCTATAGAATATAGGAAGTGTTTAAAAAAAAGAAAGTTATTCCCAGACATTTCAGTGAAAGCCAGGAATGACACATGCTTCAAGACAGCACGGATCCTGACTCATTGTTTGTCACTGAAAAGAATCATATAGGCTTTGTGTCTCAGTGATATCCTAAGGAGATAACTAATAAGAAATAATATATATTGGTAACCTGCCTAGAATCACTTTAGTTTTCAGCGAATGCTCTGGGTTTGACAGCTCAGGGAAAGGGCAGGAGCAGAGAAAGAGTGTAATATAAGTCTGAACACTGCTATGCTGGCTCTTTTTCGTTTCCTTCTCAGTCTCTGTTATAAGTAAAAATACATTACCATAGATCTTTTAAACCCAGACTAGGCATTTGAACTGTCATTTTCACCTCTGATTTCCATCAAGGTTCACAAACCTTTTTCTAGGCACTCGGTAATGTATCCTGTATATCAAGAATCAAGATCCAAAAAAAAAAAAAAAAAAAAAAAAAAAAAAAAAAAAAAAAAAAAAAAAAAAAAAAAGGCAGCGCTCAGCGCTTCTGTTCTGTGGTGGTGAGAGGCAGCGTGCTGGACTCTTTGTAGTCCAGAACTAGGGAGTTCAAAAGCACTAACAAAGGACTTCTATGCAGCCAATACTTTTTCTGTTACTTTTATTCTGAGCAAAATGTATTCAGTTAACAAAGAATGTGAAATAGTGGTCTTAAAACAATTTTCACGCCAGAAACTGTATTTTTGGTGGTATAATGAACTGATGTCCTGTAAAAGGTTGAAAATAATTAGATCAGGGAAAGCATTTGACGGTCAAGAAGAATGTAACTGATCTGTATTTGTACATGCTTTTTCTCTAATAGGATTGCCTTGTTACTTTAGTATAATCAATAGGAAAAGTTAGCCACATGATGAAAACTGGTTCCAGTTCTGTCCATGTGTATGCCATGAAAATGGAGAATTACAGTTTAGGTGGACCATTAGAAAACTACAGTGAAACCATCCATTGAATGAATAAAGGCACAAAAATGATCAAGTTCTTAATTTAGTATCTGTGCAAAAGCGTCCTAGGAGAAATCGGAAGACTGACTTCAGAACTAGCAGATCTCCTGGTGATTTATTCTCCGATTTAAGTCCAAGTCCAGGTGGTAAGTAAAAGATAATAGCAATAGAGAAGTCAAAATAACAAATAAAAAGCACCTGCATGTGAAATACATACAGCAATTTTTTATTAGCAAGTCTGTCGTCCATACAGACTCTAAATTGTGTTCTCCTCATCAGAGCAGAGACATACAATTATGGAAATGTTGTGCACTCTGTTCTTACCTGGGCCAATTATTGATGAAAGGCAGGGGTCATTTCCACAGATTTTAATCCAAAAGCCTTAAATCTCTGGCCTTTTTTTTTTTTGTCTCTGTGTTTTCTTTTATATTGCAAAATACCTGACAGAAATTGCAAAATGCCTTGCATAAATAGTAAAAAAGCAGCTTGAAAAATTGAAGTCTCAGCACTGTGATCCTCAAGACCTAACTGTATCTTTTTACTAACTGGTTATGAACATGCTAGAGTCCCTTAGAGGATCATCCTCATACTAAAACATGGGATAAATCTTATTATTGGAAGCTCCAGTATGGAGTTTTGAAGGATTTACTGTTCGCTGTTTCTAGAAAAAAAGACAGATTACAAATGAGATGAAAGGGGAACACTGAAAGGAAAAAAAGTAAATGGAGCTGAAACAATAATAATGGTTTAACTTGGTTATTCTTCATTATTACTAATGGTTATTGCCATCTGAGAAGGTTGTGTATACTGGCCACAGAACAAGATCATATATCTCTATCGAAAATAATGAATGCTTTTCATCTTCACAGATGTTTTTCATCCACCATTGACCTGCCCAAGGAGACCTGTCATTGGAGAATGTAATTCTTGAGCATTCAATTCCAAAATCACAACCAGCAGAGGACAGTGTTTTCAAAAATATCAGAAGTAGAACTGACCACAGATTGCTGACCAGCTGATACCATTCTAGATGATATCGCTTTCAGGTCAAGATTTCTGAAAATGCAATAAATTTCTGGGGAGCCCGTTGGTCACAGACAGCACAGACAAACATTGTTGCTGAAATGTATTTTTTTCATAAGTCTGCAGTCTGCCTTGCTAAAATGCTTCCTTTTCTCATCTTTAGACAAACAAAAAATATGTAAAGGAATTGATGCAGTTACTGTAAAGCGTTCTAGTTATAGTTGTGTAGTATCAATCTATTTTTGCATTGTGGCATCAACCTCTGCTTCAGAGCATTCTTTGGAAAGTCATAACATGAACTTTTTTAAACAGCATTTTTTTCAGTTTTGCCTGGCTTTAAAAGAAAATGGCTACATAGCAGATTTTCTTTCAGAAGAATCAGAGCTCACACACTAAAAAAAAAGTATGAAATCTGAAAATGAAAGAAGTAGGTAGAATGGAGATAAAGATCTGCAGTCCTTTTTTAAACAGATAAACTACAGCTAGCAGCTTGGAATTAAAATTCATGTGAACAATCAAAGGTGTAACTGTTATGAACCTCTCTTTGGTTAAAAGCAGAACTAAATTAACAGAAAATGCAATTAAAATATCCACAGAAAAAATTCTACTGTATTAACCATGTCCAGTAAAAGTAAACTGTAAGTTGTATGCCAGCCTTCTATGGAAAAGAAAAGAAATGACTTCTAGAAAGCTGCCAAAAACTTCTTGTGATTTGGTGCTCTCAATACATCAGAGCATAAAAAAGACATTTGAACTGCGTGACCCTCATGACTTTTGGTGGGGCTTTTGTGTTGGAAAATTACTATTATTTATTTCACCAGTTAGGTGGAAAATTGAGTTGAAAGAACATGGGGTGATCATCTCTAGTGCTTTTCCCTATTTAGATACATGAGAATAATTTGCAGAAAAAGTTTTCCCTTAAATTTTGAGAGCTAAATACAGACTCACGTTCATGGAAACAAGACAACAATTCCTACCTGCAGAGTATTTTATTGTTCAAATTAAACTGACAACTTTAGACATGTAAATTCGGGATGTTTATAATTCATTCCTTACAGTCATTAGAGGAGTGACATACTGTCCCCTCAACTCAGTCCATCCATTACAACCAAGCTGAAACAGTTAGAATTGTCTTTTCAATAACATAATGTGGGAGCTAAAAATTATTCCAGTTCTTTATGATCCTTGAAAGGAAACTAAGTTAATTTTGACAAGTTGTCAAAGGCCTGGTTTTGTTTTCAAGTAAAGCAATGGAGAGATGCAAGCTTCATTAGGAAACAGAACTGGTCCTCTACTAATTTTACAAGCAATCTTGAAACTGGGACCACAAGCCCCGTGCAATGTAACACTACTGCCATCATAAGAGCAGCTGTATAAATCTTTATTCCGTTAACAACAGGGTGCAGTAAAGAAAAGATTGGCCATGAGAGATGAAAACACTTGAGAATGCTGCATGTTAAATCTAGACAATATCTTTCTTAACAAGAGCCTCAGCTGATTTTTTCTTCCTACTTGTGTTTATATTTATATTTGACATTTATTATGCAAGTACAAGAAGCATAACTCTTGCTAGATCTCAGATGCAGGTTTGATTTTATAACAGAAATTTGATATGCAGCAATTAAATCACAAGCTAAACTCCTTCCTGTGACCTGAAGAAATCTATTTTTCCCACTTAGTTTTTTGTTGTTGTTTTTTCAGATTTTAGAAATGAGATTGAATTACGTAGAAAACTATCGGACTCATGCCAACTAATTTGCAAAATGTTTTGTAATGGGAGTTGACTATATTGTTTTCTAAATAAGTATTTTTCTCCCTTTTCAAACATATTCTGGAACATGTACATTTGCTATCTGCATCTAACTCCAGCAACTGAGTTTTGTGATAAAATTAGAAAACTACTGGATGCTGAAAAACTTTATGTACAAATTTTCTTTTGCATAATTGATAATAGAAAATATTTCAAACATACATATCTCATATAACACCTTGATATCACATAGACAGCTGAGAAGCACAAGTGCTTATCGCGGCAGCCCTGATTTATGACATCTGGCACCTCCACAAGTAGCCCCATGCATTTAAGGGGGATTACTTCCACGAGCAAATGCTGCCAAAAGTGCAAGATGCCTATATAAATCAGAAATAAGCCTCCCTAGTGCATAATTATTCTCTGAAAACACTTCCTCTATGACATTGTCAGGTTTAGCTTTTAATATTTCAGCACATCTTTTTACACTGTTAATGCTGAAGGACCGTCTCTATTTTATTATCCTTTTATCCTCCAGATGCACACATTTCTGATATTCCTATTCCTATTTTATTGATTATGTAATATTCCATAATAATCACATATAAGTAAAGAACAAATCTGCAGTCATGTTTAGTGAATCATTCAATTATTTGATTTCTTTCATGGTAACAACTTTTTTATTTATCACATATTCTTACTGTTGCTAAACACTTCAAAAATCACTATGGTTGTAGCCTTAGAAGACGGAACTGCACAGCATTTCATAGCTCATCATTTCATATTATTTAGGTAGTGTTATATAAAATTTACATTGGAGTTTTGTACAGCAAGCTGAAAATTATTAACACTATATTTTTCCCTGTCCTGTTTGTGCAACTCTGTTTTTCACAAAAGGTTACAAATGAGATAATTTTCAGAAAGAGTGGTTTGAAAGAGGTCTTGAGCTGGGTTGTTCATGAACACAGCCTTTTCTCTTATTTTTAATTAGTGTGAAATGGTTCTAAACAGGAGTCAGCACTGCAGAAGTCTGTGCTGCACAAAGCCAGACTTGTTAACGGACACAGGGAACAGTTTGTTTTGCTGAATAAACAACTTTGTCATAGTGCTTTTCAAAAAGAATACAATCCAGTTTACCAGCTGCCCTCTGAACGTTGAATGCTGTTGAAGTGCATCTGGATGTCTTTCTGGGGGATTAGAAATCTTTATTCCTGTTTTGAATTCCAGATCTACTTAGTGAGAGATTCAAAAGAGAATCAGTCATAAAAGCATTTTTTTTAAGCTGGTATATATATATTTTTTTTGTTCATAGAATTGACCTGAAACCCCATCACTGGTTATTTTTTCTTAAATTTTCTGTTGTGCTTTGCATAGTCAGAAAGTACTGCATACTGGCATGTACTGATTCTTAATAGCTAAGGAAAATATATTAGCAGAAGCCTTGCTGTGAGCTTCACACCATGAAATGTTGTCCTGTTCTGTCTCAGGATAAGTAGCGATGTTCCTTTGGAGTTCCTGCAATAAAGCAGGTTCTACAAATTTTAATTGTCCAAGAATACCTGACCTGACCAGATATTTTACTGTCACTACTAGTAACATTGCACACAAGAATGGATCTTTTCAGCAGGCAAGGAAAAAATCTAAAATTGTACACACAGCTACCTTGACATCAGCATTGCTATTAATAGGTAAAATGGGCCACTCTTATATATGGCTTCTTTTTGCATGGTTTATTTTCTCAGAAATTTGTAGGGGCTTTAGCCTCAGACTGCTCTGCATGATTTTAGTTACCCAACCTTGATTGTTAGCATGTAATCATCATATAGTATAAAGTAAGGACTAGATTGAAGACATAACTTAATGCTAGCTAAAGATCTGAGCACTTGATTGATAACCTCTCATTAAAGAAGATCTTACACAGGAAGAGAAACAGAAGAGCAAGGGGAATGTGAATGTGAACATTGTTAGTAGAAGGATTTTCGTGCACTCGTTAGACTTTCAATTATACTTCCCATGTAATTAACAGGAAGTATCCTGTTCTGTAAATGGAAGCAGAAGCTGACCCTTTAAAATTTAAAATTACTCTGAGGCTCAGAGGGGTACCTGATAGGAAGTAAAATAAGGGGAAGCTTGTGCTATGGGGTCATTGTATCTTGTCACACTATCAGGACATAGCAATGTGTTCAACCTGGTGTCTTCTCCCAGGCACTGTCAGTGCCGTCCTGTACCTTGCCAAGCCTTTTGAGCATACGTTTCCTACCTACATGCATATTAATTCTGACAGTGAAGAAAACTCCTGAGCCTTCAGGAATTTATGTGGCCTCTGCTGTTTGAGAAGACATTTTAGGAGATCATGAGATGTTCTGACTGTAGATCTGTGGAAGTGACAGAAAGGGAAAGATAAAATGCTATATGAAAGAAAAAAACATCTTCAGTCCTCCTGCACTGAGACTAAACAGAAGTGAAAGGGTCTTTGCTCCATCTGTAAACATCGTTTTGCTTCTCAAAGTCGTGTTATCAGCATAAGCAGATTAAAGATTCTGAGATTGCCAAGTGTTATGGTAATAAAATGGGGAGACAGAGTTTATCTAACTGTTCAAAGATGATTGTTGATTGGGTCTGGGGGACAAAATGTGCCATCTCTTATTAACTTTGGCATAACCGCAAACTTTGATGGAGATCTTTGAAAAGGAAACATCATTTGTCTCAGCTCTGTATCTTTTCCAGCTTTGGTGACTTGAGCCGTACTCCCTAATTTGGCATTAGAATGCCATTCAGAGCATAAGTATTTTTTCATTTCTAACCACTTTACAAAAGAGCTATTTGAGCTTGTTAACCATGTAAGCATATAAGGAAGCTGAGATTAAGATTTATACAGAACATGGCAATGTTGTTGATTTGAAAGAATTAATATATCAGCTACCTTCCTTTCCCCCCCTCTTCCCCTTAGCATCAGGCAGGATGCCTGGGGCTTACGATTTCAAAGTCTTGATAATTTAAAGTGTGTGATTCGTTTACTTTCTAGCATTAAATGATTGAAAGTCAAGCACTAGATATCTTTAGCTCTGTCACAGTGGAGAAGAGAGACATGAAAGAGATACATGAGAGAGTCTCTCTACTGAATGCCCCTCCCTTTACTATATGATTCCCTTACCTGTAGTTAGCCTAATTAAACTGAATAGGGGACTGTTCTTAATTGGCTCCCTGCTCTATTAAGTAATGCAGATTACACAATTTAAGATATTTGCATTTCTTGGAATCTAATCCATCCTCTAAATGGTGGGCTTGGATATTGGGGATTTTTTCTTGGTTTTAAATGTTTGTTTGAGAGGTCAGAGCCCCTGACAGAAGTCATACAGACTGGAAAGTAAACATTTTCCAGTAATTTCATTCATTATTTGTTCTTTTTCTACTCTGTGAAAAGTGTGTTACCAGAGGAATCAAGAATGAAAATGTCCCCAAATTTCTCCACAACTGAATTTGAAGGCCAAAGCTGAAGAAGTCAACATACGGAGATTAAAGTCTTTGTTTTAACCATTCTGACTTTGAGTCAGAAAAACCTTCAGCCAACTAGAATACTGAATTCTGGGGAGTTCTGTGCCCTGTGGTACAAACTGATTATAGGATGCAATATGAACTCACTTCAAAGAACTAATTCCCAAATGCAAGCAGGACGTTGAGCTGTTGAAGTGGGTCCAGAGGAGGGCCACAAAGATGATCAGAGGGCTGGAACACCTGCCCTGTGAGGACACACTGAGAGAGTTGGGGTTGTTCAGCCTGGAGAAGGCCCTGGGAGGACCTTGTAGAGGCCTTCCGGTACCTGAAGGGGACCTACAGGAAAGCTAGGGAGGGACTTTTTAAAAGGGCATGTAGTGACAGGACAAGGGGTAATGGATATAGACTGGAAGAGGGCAGATCTAGACTAGATATTGGAAAGAAATTCTTTACTCTGAGGGTGCTGAGACAGTGGAACAGGTTGCCCAGGGAAGCTGTGGATGCTCCATCCCTGGAGGTGTTCAAGGCCAGGCTGGATGAGGCTTTGAGCAACCTGGTCTAGTGGAGGGTGTCCCTGCCCTTGGCAGGGGGGTGGCAACTAGATGATCTTTGAGGTCCTTTCCAACCACAACCGTTCTATGATTCTATGATTCTATGATTCTATGATTCTATGATTCTATGATTCTATGATTCTGTGATTCTATGATTCTATGATTCTGTGATTCTATGATTCTGTGACTTTAAGTCACTATTATTGTCTTCCAAAAAAGTTTTGCAGTCAGCAATGATTTTAGAATTTTTGAATAGAAATTACTCATCTGCATAAGGCTACTTGCTCCAGCAGCTACTCGTGCAGTAATGTTCCCCAGATCATGGGACATTTCCCAGTGCTTTAGTCAGTCTGTATGTTCATCCAGTTTTCCCCATTCCTCTTTATGTCTAGGAAAATTTCTGTTAGCCTCCACTGATTAATTCTGGGAGAGGTTAAGAGATTCTAATTTTAAGGTCGGGATAGGTAATTTCTCTTGTTAGCCTTTGTGTTTCAGCCCAGATTTAACGCTTTCAGGAAGACTTTATCAACATACATCATCATTTCCAAAGCCACCTTCAGGAACACCTAGCTGGAGACATTTTGATGTCCTGTGTCTGCTTTCAAATGAATTTTCTCTTCCCAGCACCATTATGATCTTTTGTCCTCCTGCACTCTAAGTAAATTATTTTCCTTTCTTTATCTACTTCCCAATTGTACTCTAATCTTTCAGTAACATTTTTGTTGTAATTTCTTTTTAAAGTTAAAGAATTACCCCACTGTTACTGCTTCCTGAAAGAGCAGGCAAAAGGATAATATCAACAAGAGCTACTTCCACAGAAGTAACAGCTTCAGAAGTCCTTAGGATATGGGGCAGGAAGAAATAACTAAAACAGATGATTGGAGCGAATGTTGCTGGGAGAGAGAAACAGTGAAACTGATCTGTCAGGGAAAGGAAGAGATCAGCTTCAAGAAGAAATCAAGGCTCCTGTGACAGCGAAAGAAAAGTAGTAACAGAGAGGACAAGCAGAGATACATGAAAAGATGGAAAACTTCAAATGAGAATGTTATTTTAAAAGCACACTATTGTTTAACAGTGTCTTTAGTAAGCTACTGACTAACTTGGGGTTCAAATACGCTCTTATCCAATTTTTTGCATATTTTGCACTTGCATATGAACATGCAGAGTTTTAATTGCACTGTTAGTGCTTACAATCTGTTTCCAGAATTTCAGAAATAAGGACCACAAAATGCTGTAAACCCACCCCATTTCATATACGCAGTATCTTCCTTTAGAATTGAGGTGCTTTCAGAATCATCTACATATTTAGGATCCTAAAATGAAGCAACCCGTGAAAGACTGTATTCCCTGTCTTTGCCCTGGTTAGTGATTTGATTTTTTGCCATTATTTGAATGAGGAAATGCCTTTGGAAAAAACAAAACAAAACAAAACCCCCCCCAAAAAACAACCCGGTGATTAGGATTAGTTTCCAAGTTTCTTCACTGAGTTAACAAACTTCGAAGAGACTTCTGAAAGAAAAGTTTTTTGATTTGATAACATCATTACTGTACAATGGTTTTATTTCATCTACCACTACTGAATTCCTAATGATATGACTCTGAATAGGTAGAGTATCTTAAATCTTTCAATGCGTGGTGAATAACAAAACACAGATCTTCATACAGTTTTAAGAAAAAGATACTATGACTGGCAATATGAAGACATTTGTTTTTGCTACAGTCAGAAAGATTCACTTCTGCTAATAAAATTGCCCATTAAATCTACACTTGTATTGTATTATTACAAAAATTGTGTAGAGTCAATTCTCACAAAAGAGCTCGACAGCATTGAAGCTGTTAAGAGCTCATCTGATTTGTCTCTTATGCTAGACATGTAATGCACCCTTGTGCTCAAGAATGGTTTAATAAAGCTCACATTTAAATAGCTTTTCAGGGATTATTAATAAGTTTTAAATATTCTGTATCTTTACTGCTATACATATTCATATCAAACAGAAGGTGTTTCTGGGCAGAGGAAAGAATGTTAAATAGGAAAGCCTGTCTCCAAATGTGCTGTGTGTATGTTTAATTAGTCATTGAAATTCGGAAATACTGTGTGAAGTTTCAAATGAATGCCAAACATATTTTACTAAATCACCTTTTCCTTGTTGAGTCACCCTGGATATCATTGTCCTTCCAATATCTGGGTTAACTTCGGTGCCATCTTTGTCTCTTCTTTCCTCTTTCTCTCAAATCTCATCTATCCTCTTCAAAAAATAAATAAACCTAATCTCTTACTCTCAACAATGAGTGGGAAGACATTCCTCTGCACTTCTACAGACCCTCTTTTTTAATTTATGTAAACTTCCCCTGTCTCTCTAACCCAGTCTTGTCAGTCCGCACAAGTCCTTGGTAGTACAAAAGGCTGCTCTTTTTTCCTTCAGTTGTAATTACTCCAAATAATGCAAACGTACATTAAATGGCAAAGCTGGCTTGGGAAGAAGGTATTTTTGTGAAATATTGCTTACAAAAATTATAAGTAAATATTTTGAAATTAAAGGTTTAGAATGACATGTATTCACTCTTCCCATGGCTGCTCTTCCTGATGGGGCTCTAAATAAACTCAAAATGGTGTATCTGAAGGAATCAACTGCACACTTATTTCTGTCTAAGGGGGACATTACACTATGTTCACTGTTTAGCTGCTACTATCATGTCTTCAAATTAAAAGTAATTTAGATTGAAAATGGTTGTTTTGTGACATATTTATGGCAAGGCTTTGCAGCTAGTGTGTTTTTACCCCAGTTCTTTTATAACGCTTAGTTACTCACAGCCACTGAATGGAGCAGTAAAAGGATGTGTTGACATGAAAATGGAGAGGTAAAAGGACTTAACAGCTAAACAGGTGCAGGACTAAAATAAATGCAAACTGAAAAATCAGGCTCCCAGAGGGGCTGTCAAAAAGATATGTCCTGAATAACGGATTTTGTAGCCCTTTTGCAATCTGAATTATAGACATGAGTTGCATGTATATATTGTCCAATGAACTCAAAGAGCTTATTACACAGATTATTATAATCACAACACAGTGAAAAGTTTTTAGGAGTTTTCACTGTTGTTAAATGACAGAAATTCTACCACTTTCTTTGCTGAAGAATTAGTGAGATGCATATTTATTGAAAACTAACTTGGCACCAAGTAAAATGGAATGCAGAGAATTGACTGATCATGTTCTGAAACTTTTTCAATTTCTTAGCTATTTAACAAATAAAAGATGATTTTTTTGTTGTTTTTTTTGTTTGTTTGTTCATTTGTTTATCCAGAGTGCTTTCATTTCAGAATAGAGTAGTTTCCTTTGGTCAAGGGAAAGCATGGGAAAGATGAAGCCTGAGTGTCCATAGGATGGAGCAGAAAAGAGTCTACATGTCTCCTTTCTGCTGTTCTGTAGGAGCTTCTGAGCAGAAAGATCTGGTCCAGCCACACTTAGCAGTGGCCATATGCATGCAAGCTGCTGGTTGGAGCACCACCAATTTTCATGGGGTCGATGATGATTTATGCTCACAGGAAATGAGGAAAAAATAGCTTCCAGTCTTTCACAGTGCCCTTTATATCTAGTCTGTAGTATTTTGTCTCCCTCTCATGGTAAGGGCATACAGTATGTGCCCCTGCCAAGCTTTCAGCATTTTTCCTTTTCTGACTGCCCACAACGCTCATTATTTGGTGAATGTGTCAGTGGAAATGGGGAAGGATTAGAAGCAGAGATTAGAGGATTTTCTGTTTATCCAAAGGCCATAAAAGATTAAGGGGATGTTATTTTTCCCTGCAGGGCTCTGCAGATATGGAATGTGGTAGTATGACAAGAAATCCCTGTTTGATTATCCTGATTCATGTCTATCACAGGCACCACATCACGTCACAAAATTTAGACACATGATCTATCTTTCTATTTTTACTTCTTCCTGAAGACATTAACTCCAGCACTAGCAGTTTGTTTTTTATCTTCAGACAAGATCCTTGCATGCATAGGTCTCTTCTTTGCACTAGAGATGACTACCTTTAGAAGACCACCATATGAATCCCTAAGTGATCAGAGATCTCTCCCCTTACTGCTCCTTACTTTCTTTTTCATTTGCCCTGTAATACCCTGTAGTTCTTTTCACTTCTGCTGTTTCTTCCTCACTTTCTCACCCTAGTCACAGCATCTATTCCACTGATGTAACCAGGAAGGACCATTCACCCGTTACTTTTCTTTCTGGATCCTTCTCATAATGGACATCCTGAGGCATTTTTCTGTATTTGGTTTTGTCAAAGTCTTTTGCTCCCTCTCGTTTAAAGCAGGACCTCTAATCTGTCTTCATCCATAGCAGTTCAATTGCTTTTGACAAATTTGATCATATAATTCTTGTGAAACAATGCCCTTTGGGGGTCTCACCAGTACATCAATTCGTCTCCTTTTTCTCAGGTATTTCTTGTGGAGAAATCTTATCTTCGCTCACTCCCTCCCAATACCCTTAGATCTCTACTCTCTTTCCTTTACACCTACTTTTTGCATAGACTTGTCTACTTAAATACTTCAAACCATTTTCTCTATGATGTTAACAATACAGGCAGCAAAGGCCATGAGGTAAGAGGTAAGAAAATCTCCACCAAGAAATGATAACATCTCATTATGTGTAGATCTTGTCCGAAAAACCCAGCCAAACCCCATGAAAACAAAACTCTCTAGAAAAGCAAGTTTGCAAAATAATTTTCAAAATAATTTTCATTAAAAAAATGCTAAAATGTTTACTGTCATGTTTCCTACTGGCATATATTCTTAATTCAGAAAGTTCTGGGAAAATAATGAAAAATAAATACTTTTAAAAGATGGTATAAAGACAATTACTGAACATTACCACATTTTACAGCAAAAAGATGGGGAAAGAAGGAGTCTAAAATAAGCATTTTGAATTATTAGAAAGATTTTGCTTTACGGAATATTTGGAAGTACTAACATTTCTTTCCAAAATCTCCCTTTTTATAGAAACAGTATTATTGAGAAACCAAAAGAAAAAAATGTTACAAAACAAGGATAATCGAGTTAGCTGTGATTACTTTATCCTTTTGTCACTTGGCTTGCTGTGTATCCTGATATGATTTTGATAAGTAGTGCATTCTGATTACTCCTGCAGTATGCAAAATGCAAATCATCACTGGATCAAAGTCCCAGGTGATAACAGAAAAAAACATCTGAGGGCAATGGGACTTTCAGATGCTCAGCACTTTTATGACTTGGGTAGGTGCCCTAGGCTTCTAATTTTGAAGTCCCATCTCTACAAAATGAACACTCAATTTTCTAATTTTTATGTTCAAAATCAAGCAGCAGACAGACAGTAAAAGGAGCTTAATGTTCTCTGTGACAAATCATTTTCCAGTTAAATTTTTTCTCTAACATGTACAAATAATCTGTTTTTCTTTACTGTTCCTATTATCATTCAAATCAAGATGTGCACTGCTGGACAAGAGTTAAGCTGACAAGCAGACAATTAACTAAAGGAAAACACATTTATTTCTATATATATAGTAGTGAAGTATATTCTTTAACCTAAAATACTGTACTACTTTGCAGTAGAAACAGTGACATTCTTTTAAAATTGATGAAATTTGATCATTTAGACAGTCTTTAAGGAAATACTTCCAAGAGTAATAACCATCTTTCAGCATGTCTGAAGAAGTCGACTTGTAAAATGGAAAGTTATTTCTCTTTGTTAACTCTTTATTCTACAATTGGCAGAACAAAAACCACTGTTTTGTAACCTGGCTCCTTATTTGCCTGAGCTATCTGGAAAATGAATGGGCTAGTAATGAAGCATAATCTGACAGATGATGGCAGGAGGTAGGACTATGGAAGCTGATTCTTAGCATTAAAACCTTGTACAATCCTGCCTCAATAACAGAGTAATTAATCAACTGGGCCTAACATATAATCTGATTAAACCCTTCTTTGCTAAAATGGTATAAAGTAAACTCCAAAACTGAGTCTGAGTGAGCAGAGAAAGATGTAGATAGTCTAAGCATTCCAGGAGCTGCCTCTCAGATTTTACATCTAGAATCTGAGTAATTTTTTCTTTAACAGTCATGGAAAATAGAGTTCTTAATACTTCATAGGTTTCAGAAGGTTTGCCTTAAATTTTCAGAGGAACAGAAACTGGAACTAGGATTCTGAGATCGGTGTATTTCCAGTGGTCAAATAGTTGCAGCTTAGATAATGAATGTCTGAATTTTCAACACTGTATGATCATCAGATGTTGGAGTTGTGTAAAGGTAAGGGTACAATTCAGCAAAGTGTATTTGTGAGTGGCTTGATATTGTTTCCTGAAATCATATCATATCCCATGTTAGAGGACAGAAACACATTTTATTCTTCCATCTTAGTGGTGATACAAGTGCTGTGTTGAACTGCTGAGTACAGCAAAATGTGTGGACCTGCATAATATGAACCCTGTGACAAAATGAGTTGGGATTAGCCATTTCCATTACTGCTTAGTATTGGAAAATCTCAGCTACCAGTGCCCAAGGTATAATTCCACTTCATAATGTTGACAGGTAATGCATAAATTAATCAGTAACTCACAACAGGGCATGTGCTACTGACTAACGTGAGACTAATATTAGTCTGTTGCAATTTGGGTTCATATATAAACTCAGGTGCTTAGCTGAAAATTCTGAACCTCTTTTTTCTGCAGAAGTAGCTCAGATTATTTTTTTTTTCATAGAGCTTTCTTTTTATATTTCTAGCAAAGGACTGCAAAAATAAGATGTGATGGTGGAGGAAGAAAAATGAATTGAACTTTTATGAAGTTCCAAACTTTGGGCTTTTGTAGAGCTTGTGCAAAGTCTTGGGGAGTTCTCATTATTTACACCCTGTTTTAGACATTTCTTTTAGCAGACAGCTACACGAGGTAAAACATGTGAGCCAAATTCTGGTCTTACATCCAGACAATCTCATTAAAAACAAGAGAGTTAAAATTCACACAGCCTGTAGATCTTGATAACAGTTTTGCTCTCACAATGAGCATGCATTAGCTACATCTGCCTGGATGTGGTGTGGTCCTAAACTTTGGATCAGCTTAGCCTCAAAGTTTAGTGGCCCTAAACTCAGTGTAAGCATCAAAATAGTTTTAGCATAATGAATTTGCTACTTGTGATATAGGACAGGTTGAATCTGATTCCAGTTATATCCAAGCTGACTGGACAAAAGATGTGAAGGGCGGGGATGAGGGGGGAGTGGAGGTAACAGAGAGGATGCCTGCAGGGAAAAGTAACTGCACATAAATATGAAGGACCCCCAGAAGAAAGATATTAGTCCTTTTGATTTCATTTAGGTCTCCTAGTTCTCTGAGGACAAGTAGAATATCGGCATAGTACGTGCTGAAACCTAAATTGCAAGAGAAGGCAGTGCTGAAGCCCATATTTTGATTTTCACTGTGGCAGTAAGTTCTTGTTACCTCTTCCTAGCTTCTGCTAGGGCAAATTTGCCAACAATCTGAGCACAAATCTATGATTCTCTTTTTTATTCCTCCTATTCGGTAGTGATATTTCTGTAAATTGTGATGATTCCTTCCTTCAGCTCTGAACCTGGCCAATTCAGTTTCAGGAACATCTGTAGAATAACAGTGTTTCTAGTGATTTTTTGCAAACTATATAAATAACAAAGATTTAGACTTCACTGTCACTTCACATGATGGTGTTATCTCTGAAAGGCCAGTCAGACAACTGGCAGGGGTGAAATGTAATCTTGACACAAAAATCAATGTGATTTTTATTTAGCACAGTAACACAGGGGCACTGTCCTCAAGTTATGTCTCTTTTTCTCTGTCTGAATTTCTTTTTCCTTGCTATACTTAAGCCATTGTCAGGCCCAGGCTATTGATAACTATGTTGGGCTGATCTTCAATAGGTTGGTAAAAGTGCACTTCAAAATCACTTTAAGTGCACATTGCATTGAACTGCTTTGCAAAGCAACCACTCATATGGAAGAGTCTCATCCATGGAGAAGACACTCAGATGGGTGCTGCTTCTTGGATACATGCCATACATCAATCACATCAATCACCTAAAAGTGGTGCTTGAAAATAAGTGTTACTGGATTTATTTCTAGTAATCAGCAAGCAACATTGTCCAACAACAAAAATGGACAAGCAACTAATTTAACATGCCCAGGAGGGAGTACAACACTTTTTAAAGTTGAAATAGATATAATATGTTTCCTATTATTTCAGTTACATTATGCTAATGTTCATAGTCATAGCTACACTTTATAAAATATTTAATACACGAAACAGATACTTACCTGCAAAAAACTACTTTGGTTCCCAATCTTACTTTTATTTCCAAATTCTGATGTCACAACTGATAGTGTGCATATATTTAGAAAACCCATGACTGGAAGACAGTGTTTGTATATCCTGGACTTCACACATTGATCTGTCTCTCCTATGTTCTGACCTGAGTGAGAGGAAAAGATTAGTTTACTCAGTAGGAGATCTGACTGCCTGTTTCTGATGTCCCTCAATCTTCAGTATAGGAAAAAATCTTAACTGAAGTATTTGATACCAGCACAACTAGACACATAAACCAGTGGCTAAGGGAAAGATCATTATACATGCTTTCTTTTCTAAATGGTCTGTATTTACTAAGCACCTGGGCAAAGCTTCCAGTGGTATCAGCAAGACTTTCAGGTGGACAAGGGCATAAAATACTCTTAAAAGTTTCAATACAGCCATTCAGTGCTCCTGCCTTGTCCATGACTGCAAAGGTCAGGAGGATTCTGGAGATGAATCTTTAATGGATTGAGCATGCAGTTGTTACATAGCATCCAGAAAACAAGAAGCTCTTTGTGAGAGCTTATGAGAGCTTCGCGTGTTCTCTAGAGATGTGCCAAAACCTATAGGTACAGGATTTATGAGGCAAATGCATTGTAGACATTCAGTAGAGGATATTTACAATGTCATATTACATAATAACATGACAGTAGACAGCTTCTTGACAGTCAAATTTTACTCTCCTTTAAGCTACGAAGACTAAACAGTGGTCAGCTATTCAAAGAAAGAAGAAACGAAGAAAGAAAATTATTAGGAAAAAATAAGAAATTTTATTAAAATCTCGTTAAAAATCTTACTTGCATTAAGTCATAATATGCTACTAGTCCATTCACAGCAAACACTGTCCATAGTTTTCTATATTAGCCTTATGTTCCCCTGTGTTTTGAAGTTGAATTGTGCCAGGAAGTTTTTGCTTGAATTTTAGGATTTATGCTAACTGACGTTTCTGTTCTAGTTAACATGATATGAAGGGCTACTAATGAGCTATGACCTTATACACTGGGCTTCTGAACACTGTTTCTTATCCATTTTAACTATGTATTTGTGTGCACATATAACTGACCTCAGAATGTCATGCAACAAGGGAACAAGTGTATTATTTGGCCTTAGAATGTAGGAAAAGTTCTGTGTCACTTTGCATTGATTCCTCCATAAAGAAAAAGCTGTAACTGGACTCAAATCTAACACTGAAGTTATCAGTTGCCTTATAGGGCCCTCTCTTCCTCCTTGTTTTCCTATTTGTTATAAATTTTGGTTATACCACAGAAACTAGCCTTTGGAGTTTTATGAGTTAGATTTGTTTGTTTTCTTCTCTCACTTTCATATATTTCCCATTAAAAAAAATTAAAGAAAAACACCAATCTGTCCAGTCATGGGAGGTAAAAACCCAAATGCTGAGAGATTAATGGGCTGTTAACCTGTGCCTGCAGAGTAGTAATGGCAGGACCCATACTGAAAAGGAGGAAAGACAAAAGGCTGAGTGAGGCACTCAGTTCAGAAATATTAGATACAACCACAACATTTTAGGTAGTGAAAAGCCGTCTTGTTTTATTTTTGAGTTGAGGTTTTTCTTGCTACTTCTACTTTTTTTTTTATTTGCCTAAAGAGTTCTGCTTGATCTTTTAAAACATAATATCCATTTAAAAAAAAAAAGTGTATAATTAATTACTCACCAAATTGTTCTACTTTTTTAAAGATATATTCCCATTTGTGACATGCATACATGGGGATACAAGCTAGTGTGTTATGTAGCTGACAGCATTAATCATCAGAATTGTATGACTTACACACAAACACATAGTATGAAAGAGAAAGGCTATGCTCTTTCAGTGTGAAAAGATGTAGGGTTAAAAGAAAGAATCTCTTGCTGCCTTCACAATGCACACTCTATACTCACCATAATCTGTCACGGGTCATCTCTAATACATCCTTTGAACAGTGTTTTAAACAATTTTTTTAGGGGCAGTTACAAGGTCTCTGTAAGAAGGGAATATTTATAAATATCCCTGTCCTCATACGCTGTCATACACACACACATACACGAGAGACAGAGAGGAGGATTATCCATATACATGTATACATCTTTCTCCCAGTGACTGCAAGGAAAGTTTTAATTCCCACTACATAATGGTCCATTTGCCTCTAGTGTTTCAGAATGGTTCAATAATCACTAGCCATGTGTGCAGTTTGTTGAATTATTTAAGCTTATTTCCAGGGGGAAAAAGACAGGGAGGAAGGCAACTGATTCAATGCAAATGAAAAGCTTTTGAAGCTCCCTATGGTGAAGATGTGATTACAGTCAGACAGTTAATAACCTAGACTTAGAAAAATCTGAAGGTTTTAAAACTGTCTGGCCAGTCAGTAAATGAGGTTTTTCCACACTATCGACCAACTGCCATGCGTTGTAATGGTTTCAGATTTGTTTGGAGTGTGAGTGGACCCACAAATGAGGAAAGGACCCCCCTGCTTCATGATTAAGAAGAGCAGTTGGTAAATCTCAAAGGTTTTCTTCTGGATTTGTGTTTGAGCCTTCAGCCTTCAATTACATACTTTCTTCTAAAGTCTTCAGAGATTACACCAGGCTGTCCAGTTCTAACCTTTTGTGGGAAGAAGTTGGTATATGTCACGCTTCTCTCTAGGGCTGACAGGACCCTTTCCTCTCCCCTCATTATGCCCAATGATCCACCTCTCTTGTTTGCTTCTCACAGGCAAACCTTGTCTCCTCACACCTTAAACATTTGATGACAGCGGAGGAAAAAGAAAAAATGCATGTAAACAACTCTGAAGTGTTCATTGTCCCTTAACAACGATAAAAATGGGTCTGTAACCTATGTACGCTGCACAGCGGCTAGCTCAAAGCTGTTTCAAAGAGACACTTAACCAGCCACAAAGAACAGCCCCTATTGATGGGCATCCCAGTGAAATTAAGCCACTGTAGACTGAATCTCATCTCCAATGAGCTCCATTATAAATCATCTGTCTTGACCATCTTGTCCAGCGTGCAGCCACGTGTAAAGGCATAAACACTTGCCATCTGTGCAAAATAGTAGGAACAAGTGCAAAATACTGTCCATCCTTATGCTTCCTCCCCTGCAACGAGCACTGCACTGGTGTGTGCTGCAGAGGACATCGAGGTTGTGTTATCATGGAAAAGGGGGGGGGGGTCATTTCCTTCTGCAAAGTCAGTGTGCCCCCAGGAGCCTGGCCAATGTACACTCTTTTGCCATGCATGTAGCCCAGGGCTGAAGCAGCCATAGGAACCTTTAAATTATGTGCCAGACAGTTGTCAGCCAAGAAAATATAAGCAATATCAACTGATAGATGTACCCGCAGGGAATGCTTTCCAAATCCTGCCCTCCAGAACTGGCCTGTGGGGACATTGACCTTTGCAGTATTCTGTCAGTGACAAATTGGATGCTAATATCCTTGCACTTATTGCTTCCATTTTCCTGAAAAACCATCGGAGAGGCATCTGGTCCCCTGAGAGGTGACTGCAGACGTGGTGATGTGGTTCTCTCTCCCAGACAATGGGGTGTGCTGTTTCTCTATTCCATGGGTGACAAGGAAACTGCAGTTTTCATTCAATAGTTTTCTCCTTTTTTTGCCCAGATTTGACCAAATTTCCCAGCCACGTTCACTGCCTTAAAACCCAGTTCGCCACTGCTCTTGTGTGCGTTGATTGAGTGATAAATTGTTCTCATTAATGTTCAAAATTAACAGTAACATTTCATGAGTGAAAGGAGACAAACTTCTCCTTGCTATTTTGTGTAGCCTCAGTCTGAATATAGATTCTACCTAATGGTGGAAATTCAGTGTTGAAATCAAGAAAATGAAAGTATCCCTCATATACTCTTCTTTCTTTCCAAACATTTTATTTCTACTTTTTAACCTTCTCTGTAAAGTTTGGCTTCACTTCTTCTGGTTCCTCTGATTTCCTCACCCTTTTGCTCTTAGACAGATTATCCTTGTGTTTTTCTCATGGCACAAGTAAAATGTCAGAGAAAGTCTAAACTCTTATCAATCTCCTGTGGCTGTTGGTTCAGTTCACAAGGGATCTTCAACTTGTTTGTCAAATATACAGTGAATAATTTTTTTCTGACTGGAGTTTCTGATAAAAAATTGCTCTTATTTTGCTATCTCTGTTTGAAACAGTCCAGTCAGGATAGCATTCATGTATTTAGTCAACTATAATTTAGGGAAGAAGATGTGCCTATTGATAAAATTAGAGTGAAGTTTGAATCGGGTGCAAAGATTTTGGGAAATCACTCCATAACAGCCAATCGTTCATGATAAATATGTGCCATCAATTGACAGTATGTTTATGGATCAGTCTCTGTGTCACTGATCAGAATCAGATAACTTTGTACGCAGCAAAATGTTAAATCATCTCATATCCTGATGTTGAAAAAGAGAAAGATGCTTCTGAAAATTTCTAGAACAAAGGAGAAACAGACATTTTTAAGTGACTGAGTAGAAAAGTAAGAAAGTACTCACGTGATTAGTTCATATAGCAGCCTCAGCAAATTCTATTTAAAGGTAAAATATCCATGTATAAGAGGCTCTATTATGTGTTGATGTTAAAAAATGCGTGATAAAATACACAACTGTAAAAACTGTTGCATTGAAAATCAAGGAAGAGGTTCACAATATTTGAGTTCCACTGAGTCTTAGAGGTCTCTATTTAGCAGATACTCAGTGGTGAACTTCCTTCTGTTGAGTTGATGCCATTATTAGAACAAAAGCCAAAACTTAAGGACAACACATTTTGGTGTCAATGTTGGCAAACAAAGATAATATTGCACTTTCCTTTTGAATGTCACATGTTGAACCTTTCAAGTATCAAATATTAATGTGCAGAACGATTACAAAACAGGAACATTGCTATTCTTGGTAAAAAAATACTGGAAATAATGTGGAACTGCTGTGACTTCAGGCTTTACAGAGAACAGAGGCATCATGACCTGGAGAAACGAAACCAACAAAAAGAGGGAAGCTTGAATTCCAGACATGCCACTCTTTAACTTTCTTTCTTTCCTCATTAAGATGACATTTCAAGACATCCATATTTACTGAATTGTCTTAGCATTTTTTAAATTCTTTAAAGTGTTATAAAATAAAATACAACTTATACTTAAAATAACTCAGCATTAAGTCCATAAGCTTCTGATGAATGTTGCATGCTTTATGAAGTGCTGTGTCTGAAAAATTGTGCAAATTCCATTCTTACATTTCTGGTGCAGCATTGCTAGTTTCCTAGATTGTACTTGGAGTGGGAATCTAGCTACTTGTATTGAGACAGTTGATAAATTCCAACATGCAAATTTCCCTGTGCAGCAGCTTGTGAAAAATAAAAGACCATTTATGCAGAAAGAGTTAAATTTCCACTGTTCATGTGTTTTTGTGTTACAAAAGAGCTTTATTGCTTTATTTCTGATTTATTTATCTTATGGTGAAACTTCTAAAATCTTATGCGTAGGATAAATTTTAGACTTACTGTATTTTAGTAGTATTTTAACATATGTTAATCCTAGCAGTAGCTGAATACCTACAGCTGTCTTGGGTTTTGATTGGATTTTTTTAGTGCATTTTGATTGTTTGTTTTGTTGGTTTTTGGGTTTTTTTTGTTTTGTTTTTCTCATTCATGAAATCTTAATTGTATTTCCAGTGTTTAAGTCTGGACATCAGGCTTTCACACTGCTGTATTTCATTACCCCAGCACATGTGAAGCTAGTAATGGAGATAAAGCAAATGATCACAAGCCTGTTGTTTGTTTTTTTTTTTCCAAAGCAACTATAACAAGCAAAAGAATTTTTTCTCCAGATAAGAAAAACATGTGAATTTTTGGTTTCACAGAGAAATGGGCCAGAAATGTTTTGAACTGAAGCAAAATATTAGTGCTTGAATGGAGACAAAGCACAGAGAAGTAATCAAGCCTTCCTGATGAATAAAGCAAACAACCTCCAGATCTAAAGTTGCTATCAAATGTGGAATTGTTATTTCAAGCTGTGCATTAAGAAAAAAAATAATCTTCTAATCAGGACAAAAGCATGAGTGATTTCTAGATTTAAAGAATTGATAGCATATCTATGCAGATTCTGTGCTTCATAAAAGAAAGAAATGAGCATATTATATCTTTATTTTCCTAACAGACATAGCTGTCTGCACTGTATTAAAAGCCCTGATTGTTGCCTTGTAGAGAAAGGAAGAGGCAAGTCTGCTAACCAACAAGGGATTCCAAGGGATTTTTATATTAGCCCATAATTAAATAATAGTTCATGTTGCCTTCTTCCACTGGGAATTACATCCTTTTCACCTCTCCTCTGCTAGAGCAGAGACATCCATTACGATGAGTAGCTACAACACTTGTCAGATCCAATCAGCTCCAAACAACTGAAGACCAACTGACGTGTGCTCTCTTAAAGCACGGTTTCTTCTCCCCCAAAAGCCCACTGTCCTTTCACGTGCATGTAACAGTCAGAAGAGATCACATCACAAAATGAAGAAAAACAGAAGCATATGGTACTAAGGGGCCTCTGCAGGAGATGGCTAAAATGCCAAGGCTTGCACATAAACTAAATGTATGCAAATGTATGTGTTCATATAGAATGCCAGATACAAACAGATGACAAAAACAGGACAGAAAGACTAAATTTTTACATCACTACTGTTACATCAGAGTATTTTTTTCTTATTTTTTTTTATTGTTGTCTAAAGTTGCGCACAAAAGATATAAATTGCAGGCACTTAACTATGCACAAGCAGCTGCAAAGTTTGTTTTTCCAGTATCATATCAAGCCACATATTCTTCACACCACATTTTGCTCATGTCATCTTGAAACTTACGTTTCAAGATGACAACTGAACTGCAAACTCTAAGTCACTACACATTTCTCCTCCTCATCCTATCGCTATTAAATAGTGTATGTAAAAGCAAGGACATAGAATCAGTGCATATTTTTAACCAGGATGTAATTGTCTCTCTCTTCCTCTTTTTCTCTCTCAGGAGACACATTGCTTAGTGCTTCTTCTAACCCAGAGAACAGTATTTTCTGAACTAAGCAACCTATTAGGTGTTTTGCAAAGAAAATTAATGTGCTGAGAATTCTTCCCTATCTACTTTAATTCCACATGTGTAAGGTACTTCTGCTGCAATAACTCTGTGTTAAAGAACAACATGTACCAAAAGATGCTTCTTTTATCATGTTATTAAAATCTGAAAGCAGGTGTTTCAGGAACACTGTGAAGTTATAAACTGATAGTTACAGAGCTTATTCTGTAAGACATAAATTTATTAGAAGTTTTAAAATGTTATTTGTTGGACAATAAAATGTATATTTTGGTCTGTAATTCTGTCACAAAGCATGTTTAAGGGGAAAAGGCTATTTTCAAAGACAAGATTCACCAACAGAGATGCCCTTTGATACATAAAATGTATCTGAAAGCATTTTTTAGTGGCAATGTTAGGTGATGCTATTGTTTAATTCCTGTATGAAGCTCCAGAAATGACCAAATCAATTACGCAGGAGGAGTTTAAATTTTACCGGAATCTGTGGTTTTCCTTGTCTTAATTTATGAATCTTCACATCTAAAATCAGTACACCTTTGAAAACAAAATAAAGATGCTGACAGGACAAACACTGGGAAGGACCTTGATTCACTTACTACCCTTTACTATAAGATTTTATGAAAAATTGTGTCTCTGATCATCAAAAATACGCACTCAGTCTCTTTTAGCAATGATCACTTCTCTAATTCAGAATGTTAAAAAATGACTGCATTTTTAACAACCATCTGTGTTAATTTGCACATTTTAAATTTCTTCCATTTAAAAAACGGCATACATCTGTATATTATTAAAAGGGGTTGAGACATCAATTGATTTTAATTTCAAGAAGATTCCCTGACTTGCAAAGATGCCTTGGATATTGTAAAATTGTGTTCTAATCTGGATTTTCATCAAAACATTCCAATAGAATCAGGCTGTTAAGAAGCAGCTGTCCCAATGTGTCAAGTTATGCTGTGAAAACATTATCTTAAAAAAAAAAGAGTGAATAATTTGAATTCAGAATACTCTGCATGCATTTGTCATTTTGCTAAACTTGTTTTGTTACAATAAATATTAGTAAGAGAACCGATTTTATACGAAAAAGAAGCTGTATAAATATAGCGGAAAAATGTGAGGTTTGGATGATTCCTCAGTTCAAATTGTCATTCAGTGCTGAAACTCTGTGACATTTATGTAAGAGATAGATTTCAAATAGGGCGGGTATTTTTCGCTTCATCTGATGGTTGGTGTCATATTCTGGTTAGACTGTTCTTGATACTGAGGTTTATTTCCTTTTTTCTATAAATATGGCATTTGGACAGAAATCATAAATATGTTCCCATAATTTCCCTGTGTTTATTTTTGTTTTTATTTTCCAAAAAGAAACAGGACGCTCCTGAATGCAATTACTAAGCAAGCTCAGAAATGTCATCCATGCTGTGGAGGTGATATTGTTAAACATAATAAAGTCCAGAAAAACAGTAAAACATCCTTTTTAAGTAAACTTTCCATTTAAAGACCACAAGTAAGGGAGAAACTTGAAAAAAATCAGTAGTTTTTAATAAGAAACTATTAAATGTTGATGGAAATATCTGCAAAGGATCACAGGGTTAGCTCCATCTTTCTTTTAATAGTACAGATAAAACTTAAAATTTTAGTGAAATGGTTTCCTTTAACATTTGAAACAAAAGAAGCATTCTCTTTTAATGACAAACAACATCTAATCCTATGACTAGAAGAAAAATAGGGATAGAAGATGTAGAAATGGCTTTTATTTAATACTTGGTAAGAAAAAAATAATCTCCTCAAAACACCTTCAAACATTAACCCATAGATCAATTAGTCTGGCCACCCTTTTTACCTGACGGGTAGGTTAGTCAGCAATGTGGGAAACATCTCTTGTGACTGGTACAACATAATATTATTGTTGGCACCTTCTGTCTTCTGCTCCAAATTATCCTATGTATTGTTTTTCCAGTTTGGACCACTCCCATGGGGAATAAACTACTTTTGAAGTGGTTATGTAAATCTGTGTAGCAAAATTAGAAGTTGCATATGTGAAGTGGAAACTGGCACTTTGTGTGACAAAAGTATTTTTGTCACACTGCTGATGTCAAGCACTGATGATATAAAACAAGGCTGATTCACACCAGAACTTTTGTGTGGTGAAGCATTCAGTTCTTAAAATGTCTCTTTTTAAAGATTACTATGACAAGGTTTTTTTCAGTACAAGAAGCAAGTGTGCTTTTTAAGAATGGAGGCTCTCTATTTAAAAAAAAACCAGCAAAACCTGTCTTTCCTCATGACATCAAGGTTACAGTATCTCCAAATGAAATCTGTTTCGCTGTTTTGCTGCATGCACCCTCTTCTTGCAACCTGGGGAACAGGAAAACATTGTAATTTTTTTTCAAATTTTATTAGTTACTTCCCCAGTAAGTGGTAAATATTCTAAGATCAAGATATATACAAGTGATAGAAAGTTGTGGCACACAGTTCATGAGGCCTCATAGCTTCTCTATCATGAAAACCATAAGCTCATGGATGCAATTTTTAACACATTCATGGGTTTTTTTCAGGTATTTTACTTTACTGAAAGTAAAATTAAAAATAACTTCTCTTTATGCACAAAATCCTCTTTAATATATTAGAATGTGCAAAGCAGAAACATTGAGTATATTATAGTTACGGGTACGGACTGAAACATTTTTAACCTTTATAAACCCCTCAACGCAGATTTTTATGTGTTGGATGGTCACAGATTAAGGAAATATAATCAAAGTAGGAGGAGTATTATTTATTTTTATGGTTTATAATAGTTAAGCTAGAAGGGACATGCAAGGCATGTGTTGCTGTCAGGTAACAGAAATTGTGCTGGAAGGACTCAGTAAGTCAAAAGAGAAGCTAAAATAAAACCACGTTTTTTGTTCAGGCTACCACATAACAACAATGTATTGGCTCCTCCAAAATAAAAGAATCTGATATTAGCGTGACAGTCTTCATTTGTAGTACACAAATAATGACTTTTTTCTCTTTCCAGCACATGCAAAAATTTCAAACTTGTTATTTCCAAAATGAATATGGAAGGAGGTAACAGATGCTCAGCATTGGTGAAATACTTGCATAATGTATCTCTACACTTGAAAAATGATTCACTGGAGGTCCTAAAGATTTGGTATGATCTTGTGTTAAGGCCTTTTTTTTTTTTTTTTAATGATGTGGCATGTAAAATTCAATATGAAACAGAGGGATAAGTGTGATTATGAGGCTGAATCTACCAAGAAGAATTGTTCCATTCCTTGTAAAGAGACATTGTAAATTTTTTCAATATTTTTTTTCAAATATTCACAGTCTTGTTTGTTATAGTTTTGTTCAGATACGAAACTTAATTTTTCAAATAAGTTTTTATGTTTACTAGTTTTATTTGTGTTTTTTTGGGTTTTGGTTTTGGGTTTTTTTTAGTTTGTTTGTTTGTTTTGGGGTTGGGTTTTGTTGGTTTGGTTCGGTTCTGTTTGGTTTTTTTCCCAGTTCCAAACCTAATTCATAAGTCTGCCAGAATCCAGGCACCGATTTGGGGATCGGGAGCTCTATGTAATTTCAAGATGTGTGTCTCACTGAGTCAGATTGACTAGAATAATGGACCCTGACCTTGTTAAAAGTCACAAAATGCCAAGAAATACAAGTGTGCAGTACTGAAAAAAAAAATCACAGTTCTCGAGGATTTTTAAATCAGTGTAATGTGATTAGCAGTACTTTGTTGTGACTACTAAATTGGTATACACATTTAGTACTAATGAGGGATGTTTTTTATAACTTTCAGACCAAAGAACTACTAAAGAAAAAACCTGAATTTTAAAATAATAGAAGATATATATTAACAATATTGTTTCATTTATTTACAAAGAGTATATATAATTTTGTTGGTTTACTTCAAATTCAGCTAAAGTGATCTAACACTCAGATTGAAATAAGTTGACAAAATATTGATGTTTTAAGGTGGTGAAACTCCAGGACTTAATTTAATGCCTTACCACTGTGAGGTATGGATCAAGAGTTAGCAGCTGCTAAACTGGATGCAAACTGACATTTTAGCATGACAGTAACAAAATAATTGCGTGAGAGTTCGGTGTTTCACTACTAGCTGGCAACAAAACTGATTTAAATTACCATATAACATTATATTAAATTGTGTAAATCATGTGTGATATATATCTGAAAGTTGCCCAGCATGAAGATAATTACATTTAACTAGCAAATAGTCTATATTCACATTATCTACTTATATATTTTATTGTCTAGAAGAGAAAGAGTGTGGAAAGGGAATACAGAATAGCTATTGCTTAGTTGGTATTCAACACAGCTGTTTGTACAGGGGATGTTATTTGAAACAAGTATCCCTTTTCTTGCCCATTTGATAGTGAATTAAGATGACTGTGTAAACACTTTTTTGTTGTGGACTATGCCTGGAGTTCATACAGAATAATTAGAGTCATAACCTACCATACTTCCTAATAGTTCCTGCTTAAAGTCAGGTTTTATTGTTAAGACACAAACCTAGAATTCTGCACCTCCTTAGCTCTTTGATGGCAGCTACACAGTGGTACACATCTGTAAAGTGACAACTGTCTTCATCCGGAACCTGTGAAGTACTTCAGACATATGCTGCTTCACTTTGCCAGATTTGGATCATGGCTCTTGGGATCTCAGATGCCCAAGTTCTGACAGACACCTTCATGGTCAACACACACCACTGCCACTACATACAAAAAGTAAGGCAGTGGTATTTCATAACTTAAAGACTTGTAGCTCCAGTTTAAAAAAGAGAAAAAAAAGGAAAAAAAAGGCTGATTTCAGATAAATATGTATCTAATCGGTTAAAAATTCTTGGAACAGTGGGTTATTTTTTTTTTTTTTGCATGTACAAAATAGAGAATGATCTATTCTAATTAATTACATACAGATACTGTAGTTGCACACCTTATTTTCACTTGACAGGTGAATGGTTGAAGACAGAAGATTTATTATAGATTTTACGTCCAGCCCATGCAGATTTGGACTGATTCCACAGAGCAGGTTCAGGTCAGCTAAGTCCTTTCCTTCAAAGCATCATGGGTGTCTCTGAGCATCGTTGCAAGCTTGTTCTGGCAGTAAGCCAGGCTTCAAAAGCCTTTCACTGTGCAGTCACTGACTCACTAATGGGCAACTGCAGGCTTTCTGATTTTCCTTTCGTTTCATGTGTTCATTTGACATAAATTTAATTAAATCAAATCTGGTGTCAGAGCAAGAAGATAAAAGTGATATGTCGCAAATTAGAGAACTGTGAATGATACAGGAAACATGACTCTTTTTTTCTGTTACAGTAAAATATTGTCAATTTTAGTAAGCTCACTACTTAAAGTCTGCAAAAACTGTATGGATATGCATTATTAAGAATAATGTGCATACAGGGTTAGATGAAGGTCTCAACCCTATATTCTCTGTAGTAAAACCTTTCAGAGAATTCTTATACTTTCTTTCATACCCACACTTCAGGTAGTCACCTCTTCACAGGATATGAGACAAGTTTGCCCTTCTGCCAGCTACATATCCATAGCTGTTAGACAGCTCAAAAGCATACAACAGCAGAAACATGAAAAGATCACATATTAAATATAAAAATCATCATTTTTCAAAGGTCTCTTTGGGTTTTTACTTAAGGCTGAGGAGGTAATAATGAAACTGAAAAAGATCATGCTGTTAAAAAGGTTTCATTTAATTGCTTTGAATGTTGCTTTAGGAAACATTGGACTTTTTTCTTGTTCTTTTTAAAAGTCTTTTTTTTTTAAATTAAAAGAAAATTCAGACTAGAAATATACTAATGCAAACTGAAATGGTATTTGCAAGCTGCCCAGAGATGTGCTGAACCAATCATATTCAATGGGGTTCCAGTACTGTCATTTAATAAGAACTATATGTAAGTTCCTAGCACTGAAGGCATTAACACTGCTGGAAAAACAAGAGCAGTGAAAGAAGGATCTAATGACCAATGAGCAATTTTTGCAGTCTCCTATTTACTGATGTGATATATAGGCTACCAGTGGATAACTCATGTAGGGGAAAAATTCTGGGGGTCAGGCCCATACAAATAGGAATTTATTTATCATAACGCCAGCTTTCTTGACCTCCTTTCCCTTATAGGTGATCACGGGTGTCTTAATATTTTTCCGCATGAGTAGGTGGGAGTTCAATGATAATTTCTTCAGCCAATGATATCTATGCACACAGGGCTGCAAATGTACAGGAGGCCACATCACAAGTGACTGAACGGAACGTCTCTCTGTAATGTCTGTAATGAGGGTGAAGGTGTCTTTGTGGTGTTTTCCACAGCTGCAATCCCCAGCTGCACCCAGACTCCTGCTTTGGGTAAGATGAAGGTACATGTCTCCCCTTGGCAGTCCTGATTGCTTGTGGGGGAAAAGCCTCAATACAGTCCACTGCCTGGGCAACCAGAGTAGATGAGAAAAAACTGCAGAATATAGACAAAAGCTCTTAGGGCAAGATCCTTTAACACCTTGTAATCCCCCTTATCACTATTCCAGAGATCACATGAAGCTTTTCTTGAGGAAAAAGGTAAGCATCTTTGAAGAAAACAATCAGAAATGCTCTCTTTAGAGAAAATGGTCCCTTCCAAAAATGGTAAAAATACTGCAAATAAAGTACACAGAAATGAACGTTATCTGAATAACACAAAGTCTTTGTCCTGCCCATGTTAAATAATTCCTTTTTCCTCTTCCTAATGACACAGAATAGTATTGCAGGTATCAAAAGCAAAGATTTTACTTTGAATCAGGAACTTGCTTAGTTTGTAAAATCTTATTTAACAACTAAAACTTTGGGAAGTTCAAGCCAAAGACAGATATTTTAGGAAGCAAAAATTTAACTCCATAGAATTTTTGTGAACAGCAAACCGTGTACATGAAAATCAGGATATGTTTATGCTTGTACAATTGAAAAAAAAAAAAAAAAAGCTGTTTCTTTTAAACAGACAATTTCCCATCAACCTGGTTCTCAATGGGGATAAATTTAACATTTGACATAAGCAAAGACATTTAGGGTATACTTTTTTTAAAGCAGCTACTGCTGTTTATGTGCTCAGCTCCTTTTGGCAGTAGTGCTTAACTCTCCTGGCACTTAAGAAAGTCTTAATCTGTTTTTCACAAGTAAAATACTACAGAGGGATTGAAAATTGAGACTATGAAAGAAAAATGAATTATGATACAGTGCTATATTCGTTTCAAACTGTAAATACTTGTGATGGGTTGGCCCTTGGCTGGGGGCCAAACCACACACACCCGCTCACACAGTCCCTGCCCCCACCCAATGATAGGGGAGAGAATTAAAGAGGTAAATGGCAAAGAGGACCCGTGGGTTGAGATAAGGACAATTTAATTACTAAACTACAATAATATTAGAAATAATACTATATACAAAGATGCAATGTGATACACAGTGATACTGCCCCTCCCCACCTGATGACCAAAGGCCCAGCTCACTCCCAGCCAATGGCCCCAAAGGAGGGAGAGAATAGATGATACACAATGATGCTGCCCCCCCCCGAAAAAGGCTCGGCCTGTTGACAATGATACTGCCCCCCCGAAAAGGCTCGGCCTGTTGCCAGCTAATAATCCCCAGAAACCGCACAGACGATTCCCCCAGAAAGGGGGGGAAAGGGGGGAAAGGGGAAAAAGAGGGTGCACCGCTCCCGGAGGCACTCACGGAACAGAGATAACAGCCCAAGCGTCTCAGCCCGAGAGCTGACCGAAGCAGGGAAAAAAAAACAGCTAACGATTCTCCTGGAGAGGGAGGATGCCAAAACTCACGGAACGGAGATAAACGAGTGTCCCGGGCCGAGAGCTAACGGCGACCATGGGGGGAGGGGGGGGGAAAGGCCTTGGGAGAGCGAACGCAGGCTCCCCAAAGCGAGATGAATCCGGAAGTGCAAAGACAGCACTCCTAGAAGAGTCTTCTCCTATATACTGGGTATGACGTGCATGGGATGGAATAATTGGTCAGTCTGCTTCTCAATCTTGACTTAAAAGCAAATCCCAAGCTAGAAGCCGGGCTCTCTCTCTGTCTATTGAGAGGAGAGAGGCTGAATGTATCTCGTCCTTGAGAACAAATAGCAACATCCTAGCAATAACTATAAACGTTCTTCTCTTATCAATTCTCTCCTGAGCAGGAATCCAAAACATAGCTTCTTGATAGCTATTTATGAAGGGAAGGGAAAAGGGAAAAAAAAATTAACTCTGCTCTGCTTAACCCACGACAATACTGCAATCATAAATTGTAGCAGCATTGATGATCTGTTTATAGAAAGTGCTTTTTTTTTAATGACAATTCCTAGCTTAACTCAACACTGTAACAATGGAGGCCCTGACAAAAGCATACTGGGAAAGCAAGTGGCTGTTCATGTTTCTCTTAGTTCAAGAGCTCACTTACATACTCTGTGTGAGTAAATTTGATAGTACATACAAGTTGTACTATTAGTTATATCTGTTATCATTTGATCTTGGAGATTTATCCACATGAAGCAGTTTTCACTACAAGGTCTTCAGCTATTATTATTTATTGACAATAAACCCACAAATAAACAGAGGACAAACATATGACAACCTACATATTGCTTCATCCTCTTTCACAGTTTACTTTTAGACAGGCTTAGCGTAGTTAGGCAGAGGCATCCTGACACTTAAAAAGCTTATGTTAATCCAGAAACGCTGCACCTTCTTATAGACATTAGAAGGTAGAGGGCACAATTATTTGACTGCTTTGCTTGCTCCACAGAGAATATCAATGCCAGCCCAGTAGGCCTTCACTCGGGCTGTCTCAAATGTCTTTACTATGCCTTCTCTATCTCAGTGTATTCCCTCACAGTGGTAAGTTCCTCAGAAACTCAAATTCCAGTTGACCTCTAAAATGAAACACATTAGGTGTGAAACAAGGATCCCAACTTAGTTTCCTGGATTCTGTCACTAAGAGCTAGTGTGCAAACCCTTTCACCTTCAAAGAGAAGAGTAAAATTAAAATCTGTGATTGTTAAGGATGAGAGAGCAAAGGAAGGCTCGTTTGCAGAAAAAAAGAAGACATAAAGGAGGAGGAATAGTAGCAGACAGATGATTTGAGATTAAATGCACATAACTAAGACACACTAGAGTTCTGAAAATTTTACCTGAAAATAATTTTTAAAAAATTACATAAATTAATATTTTGTCTAAACTCTATCACCCAAAGCATGGTGTTCAGTTCAGAGGCAACAATTACATCTGAGATTAATACTCACAGATTTTACCTTGTCTTCAAAACTGTAAGTTGTCTTTTTATTCAGTAGGAATTCTCCAGGGATTCTTGTGCTCTTTCTGAATGTTAAAGGTCTCAGGGTGGTTTCTGGGAAGGAGGAATGCATACACCATCACTCTTTCTTTTTTACCAAAATGCCTTCTAAATAGAGAACATGTAAAATTTTGTACATAGACTCATTGCATATTTAGGTATTCTGTCTTTACTTGTCTTCTCAAAATGTTAGTGTCTCACCCAATTAAAAAAGCCTTTAAGAGGTGTAACAAAACTATTATTTATCTGTTCACCTCAGTGAAAAATGCTGTGGTAGTATACACTGGGGATTTTTTATGAAAGACACTGCTGTACAAAATATTATTATTGCTAAAGACCTTTTTTTCCCAATATTTCCATTAGCAAGCACTACTTTCAAATGTGAATACATTTCATATTTTCCTGTTTTCTCCTCCAGCTGAACAGCCCAGTTGTTTTGTCTCTTCTGCATTTGTAATCCAATGTGGAAGTCAGTAATAAAGATGACTGAAACTGCTTAGCAAAAGAGTAAGGAAGCAAAGTCTTCTTTGAAAGTTGCATATCCATTGCCCCTTCAAGAAAAACATGGAGACTATTTAGATCAAACTCACTGTCCCTGATTTTCAATATGTTCGTGATATTCTCACCTCCCCTTCAGCAGTGACACTGCAGCAGGTCTTCACCCATTGTGCTTAAGCACAGCTTTTCAGTAAAACTCTTGCTCCTGCCCCTTGCCAGAAGGCATGATCTATTTTAAGGATAGGTGAAGGTAGGCCCTAGGAAGCTGTTACAGAACTGTGACATCAGGAGTGGGAAGTTAATGATTTATGATCAAACCCAGACAAGTGGTACAGAAGAGCCTCAGGAAGTCTTGAGAGTTCGCCCAAAGACTACACACCCCCTACCAGTTGTTTTAAACCCTAACCTAAAAGTGAAGATAAGATTTATACAGAAGGGTTAACACAGCTTCATAAAACTTTCTCCAAGGAATAAATGTTTTCTGTAGACATTGAATTTGGCTTAAAGATGTGCCCCTCAGAATTTTTACAGAATAAAAGCCCAGCATCTGGTACAAAGCAAACCAAACCAAACCATTGCTTTCAAAGAATTTTATACCAAAACTTTGTTACCTCCTGGTCTAAAGTAGACGGCTTGCTTCCCAAAGGCACTTTTACCTTGCCAAGTGGACATACCTGGCATGAAGAGTTTCAGGGCAGAGGACTGAAAAAAGTTGCAAGATTATGTATATGTGTGATTTGAATATAAAAATCTGTCGAAAACATGTACTGCGCTACCTTTAAGAAATCAGCCAAGCTTTAGGCAAGAGAGACAATAACGTTTACATGAGTGTAATAGGAAAGAAAACTCATTTTTAAAATACACGTAATTCAGAGTTAGTAGAGCACACATGCAGCAGTCCTCTGAAGTTTCACAAATTACACTGCTATCACTGTCTTTTCTCTCCTACTGTGTGCTTTAATCACTTGTCTTTAATAGAACTGTAAAGATACCATGCCAAGGACTGTGTTTTGCTGTATATGTTTGCACAGGACTTAACACTGTAGGTCTTTGATCCTGCGTGGGACATTAAGGTAATTCTTCAGAATAATCTTCACACTATTTTCAGAATATTATATATCCACCTGCAAAACTGGTCAGATAATGAATAGATCTGAATAATTTATTTTAAGCAAAAGGTTCTAATTAATCAGACAAATTACCAGCATTTAATAATTTAACAAATCTAACTGTAGAGAGCAATCTTTCACTTGCAGGGGAATGAACTGGATGACCCAAGATCTTTCCAATTTCTAATTCTCATCTCCTAGGAAATAAAAATTTTTAAAAGTCACTGCCTATTGAGAATTTTTGCATAACCAAAATCTCATCTAAACCCGCAAATGAGGCAGAATGAGACATATGAGAAAGAACACCGCAGAGATTCCCGAGAGACTTGGAAAGTGGAAGCTCTGTTCCACCACTTCTATGGAGAATTATTTTCCTTGATATATTTGAAAGATGCAGTGAAGTCAGATTGTGTTCTTGCCCTCTCATCTCACACTGTAGCTCTGTACATAAGAAGCTCTTTCCTACAAAGCTCCACATATAACAATCAAACCTGAAATTGTCACATACCTGCATAAACAGCAGACCTTTCCCATACACATGCTAACATTCTTGCATTTTAGTGACCACCGTTTCACCATTTGCCTTCTCTGACTTGACAGGAAAAAAAAAAAAGGAATTCTTCGTATTTGGTTACTTCACACAATAACAGATTTCCAAAGGCAGATTTTGAACACATTTGTTTGATGAACATGAGCAAAAGCATGATCTACTCACAGATATTCTCTGAGCAGAAGGCTAGAATTTCTTGAGTGTATTATCTGTTACAAATTATTCACTTAGCTCTAGTTAGTCTCAAAATACTGAGCTTCTCTATATCTGGACTGGGGGCTGAACCCATCTGACAGATAAAGCAGTTGAACTGTGCTGATGAGCTCCAAAGAGAGCCAAACATCTGTCCCCATTTTGCTGTTGCATGTTCCCGACAGACATTTATGCACTAAGTCTATTTATCAGACAACACTTTGTCTAAGCCAAGATATAGTCAGCTATCATAACAGGATATATCACTAAAATGGGAATATGAATTGTTGCTGCTTTGATAAGATATTAATATCAGAATACAGGCGTTGCCATTTGGTTTAACTTCAATACTGCCAGACATTTTTCATCATTTATAAACAAGGTCTCTCATGAGAGTGATATATTCACAGCTATGCAGAATGTGCCCTCCCTTTAGGGTTACAAAAATGAGACAGTGCTGTCCTGTGATCCAGTCCCAGGCTTACTTTCATCCTGAGATATACAAGCTTCTCTACAAGCACAGTGTATTGCCCGCTGCTCGCATTTGTGCATTCAGCGAGAAGGTTGTATAAAACAATTAACTTTTAAACATTCTACTAATGGCAGGTACAGAAGATTGCACCAGTGTCCCCACCACCGTCTCCATTATGCATACATGTTCTTGTTTAAGATGTTAAACAACAACGTTGAGGAAAGGAGGGATGCTCCTATTGAAGAAGATATCCCATGGTGCATTTTTTCTTTCTTTCAGCAAAGGCATGACAAGATGCATTGGCATTTTGGTGATGTTAGATTTACTCAGCCTTTATCTAAAGTTCTGTTTCCAAGTCACAAAGATAATTTGATATTAGAAGAACATTAAAATGACAACGACTCCATCTTTTAGCACCATTACAGTAGAGCTACAAGCTCATGTATTGTGGGTGAGAGGGCAGATTGACAACAAGTCTCTTCCAGAACTGGGACTTGCATGTCCAGAAGGTTTATCATGAGAAGGTCTATCTATGAAAACCTTCAGATGACACTGGCAAAGTTCCTGAGGACAAGTTTTATAGCAGCCTAGCATTTTGCTGCAGTGTGAGGCCATTGGTTCAAATTTGATTTCTTCTGTTCTCCACTCAAGACAGCAAATTTAGTTTCCAGAGGACCAAAATACTTCAGTTTAACTAAAATGTTTGGGCTTCATGTGGGGTAAAAATAGCTTATGCTGAACAGGAACTGTTGATGATGCTCTTATGAATGAAACTGTGAAACACTGATATATCATATTAACCGTATTAATTGCACTTGCTATTGATTTTACTGATATTTTTTCCATGTTACATCCTCGAATTAGTGCTGGGTGGATAAATGTAAGTACATGTCAAGGAAGAAATATTAATACAACAAGAACTAGCAAACTAAGAGCTGAAGAAAATTTTCACCTAGAAGTAATTATTATGAGAAATAGTTTTCTGAAAAATACTCACAGTGAAATGAACTGGAAAAAAATTAAAGAAATACTGGCAACAAAAACCACAATCTGGAGGATAACAGTCAGAGAGAAGACATGTGAAGTTAGTGGTTTAGATAAGAAAACAATGCCTTTTAAACTGTTTTGTAAACAATGGAGAGAAAACTTTAGTTTTTAATAATGTCCTGATCAGTATACTAGTTTAGACTGAACTCAGAAGAAACAAGTAAAATGTTTAGGCAAACAACTCAGAAAATATATAAAGAGCATATATTCTTATCAAGAGAATACTAGAGAAGGCAGAACAATTGCAAGACAGTAAAATTTAAAAAAAGAAGAAAAAACATTCTTTCTCTGTTTGTATTTTATATTGACAATCAATAACATTAAAAAATGTATGTTAAAACCAGAAAAAAAATTAGCTTTGGAAATACCATTATAGAAACACTATTTGAAACGTGCTGTGGTGTTTCTAGATTCTATATGTTAGTGTTACATTTTGTCCAAGCCAAATGTTTCATAAACACCATTCAGAACACTCCAAGGAGTCTGCTGCAGAAATTTTTTGTTTGGAATTAAGATTTGCAGTACATTACTTTGCAGTTATCCTGAAATTATACTCAAAATAGTTTTTAGAAGACTTTAAACTTCTTCAAGACGTTAATATTTTGACTTCTTACAATTATTATTGGTTTTTTTTTAAATTGGTACAAATTCTGAGTTCTGTGAACAAATAAATGTAACACAGACAATATTGCCGTTAATAATGCAAAAGTCCAGGCACTTTAAATTTTCCTTTCCTTGGCAACTCATCCATTTTACTAACTCAGTGTTTAAAAGCTTGGGAAAATGTATGTATCAAAATAAAAGACTAGAATATAGTGCACATAAAAATTGCTAATGGAGCATTAAAACACACAGAAATAGCACACAGAAAAAAAAAAAAACAACTTTTTTTTCTCCTCATAATCTAAAATGTAGTTTAAATTTAGGATTCAGTGCATAGGTCCATCCAATCACTTTCCCAAATGAGTTTTACAGAACTGCTGCTAATATAGTCCCTGGATTTAAACGAAGGTGAAGAAACTCTAGAGGCAAAAAGCACCATGAGTACAGTATTCCTGCACAAATTACAGCTGAACATCAGCCGTTACACCTTCAGGGCAATCTATGCATCTTTTTAACGCAAACTCTCTCAGATGGGCTTGTCTGGAAACACTAAAAGCACTTGGGCCAAGAATGTCAGCATTAAAAATACAGAAGTGGCTGGAAATGCTGCTGTGTGTCAACCTTTATTTGTCCTTTAAACCAAGAAAAAAGAACAAATGTATGCCTGTAGGCCTAATGCAGAGGGTTGCTTTTTTTTTCTCCTCTCCCTCCAACTTATATGAGATTTGTACAATGAATTGTAATAGAAGGTTCAAATGACAAAAATTACAGTGGTATAGCCAAGAAAAATACCCATGGGGCTTTCTGCTTCCCTTGTGTCTGGCCTGAACTATCAGATCAGCCTTCTGGACTCAAATGCAACACTGTCAATAGGAATACATCATCTTTTTTGTGGTGTAGGAGAGCTGTCGGTTGCAATTCCCATTATTCTAAGGCCAGGATTTTCCATTAGTGTAGCCACCTGCTGGGTTTCTCTACTCAGGTTTAATGGAGTCTGAATTTGAATTTGTCACCATCTGTGGGAAGACAGGAAATGAGAGGAGCATCACTAATTCCTTTCTTCATTTACTAAGCATAAGCATAATCTTTATAAGAAGATAGGCAGAAGCAGCAGTGAGAGGGAGAGAGAGAGAGGGAGAGGGAGAGAATATTTTAACTCATATTGACATCAGAGTTCCAGACCAAGAAAAATACTGTTTGTTCCTCAGCCAATTCCAGCAACAAAAAGAATGTTTTAATTTCCTATGTAATGTTGTACCAAAACATGCAGATACGGGACACTATCTTTTCTTTACTTCCCAGGAGGTCTCTAAAGATTTAATAATTTAGACTATTAAAAAAAATAAATTTGTGAATAAATTCTCAGGAAGAGTTAAGACACTAAACAGTAATGTTTGTTTATTGAAAGAAAGATCTCAAATAACCAATTTGCATATTTTGTTCTTGTTCTTTCCTGTCCCAAAACAAAAATTTGAAGCAAAACACTAAGGAAGAGAAAGTGGAAGCATTGACTTGAAAGAACGGTTCAGTGCAAGGGCAACATGAAGAACTGAAAAATACAACAAAAACAGAATTTCTGTTTTAACATGAAAAGGTGTCTGTTTTTATTTTAAAATACCCAAACCAGAAAATATTGAAATAATTTCCTGACTAAATATAACAATAAAACCATTTATGACGTTTTCACCTGGCACTGAAGCTCAATTTGGAGTCATCCGTGAGCTAGAAACCGCAATTCCAATCCACTTAAATGTATAATTTGTTGTTCCTGCCTATTGAGGTTGACATCTACATGCTTCTCCCATCTGAACACGGTAATTGGTGCTTTGGAGTTGCAGAGGAGAGGGAGGAAGTTTAAAACTGTATATTTTAAAAAATCTTGTGTGATATCCATCTGCACTCATCAAGGGGCTGCTGACATCCAATCTGCATTCATTGAAGGGGTGTCATGAGTTCAAGCCTTTCTCATGAATTTTGCTCCATGATTGTAATCTTTGGATTTACAATCTTGAATTTGTGAGGTTTCTCTTTTGTCATGTGTGTAAAAAAAAGCAGCTTGAGGAACTTTGGTATTTTAAAATAATGTTACTTATTGCAGTAAAGAAGCAATTCCAAGGGGAAAAATAACCAAAAATAATCAAAACCAAACCAAAAAAATAACCATTAAAGTTTTCTACCTCTCCATTTCTTTTTACTTTTAGTCTGAATTCCTCTTCTGTCAGAGGAGTTTGTAAATTGTGCTGTGACAAAGCAAAAAGCCTTGACAGTGTCTGTTTTTAGCGAAAGTAATCTGAGATTGAGTCCATAATGAGACAGTGGATAAAACAGTGTTTGTGGTTGCTTGATGAAAAAAGTGGATGACTGAGTTTACCTTGTTTTGTTGCAGTGTTGACAGTTACCAGTTCATGATTTCTTGGAGATCACTTGGTCTTGTCATACAAGCAAATGTTGTAACATATCTGATAATCCTGCCACATTTTGCGTTGCAGACTAGGATTAGCCATAGGAATGCTTATTGATCATATTTTATATGGTTTGGCTTTGTTATGCTTGTTTTCCATTTTTGTCTTACAACTATTGTGTAATTTGTCTAGGTTTAAAAATTGATAGTGAAACACTAGGATGTGCATATTGCTCAAATGACAGCTTTCTCGTTAAATGTTATTAATTGCCTTTGACCATATACATCCTGAAATTTGGTGACAATTTGTCATTTATTTTTTTATTGGGGCTACACTATTGTGGAACCATAAAGAACTTTTGAGATGGGAACAAGTTACATTGAAACTACCTTGAAACCTTTTTTCTCAAGAAACTTGGCAGTTTATCAGATTCTTACAATGATCTTTCAGTCACAGGACAAAGTTTCCACTCAAAAATACGAGGAAATTAACATGATAATAGAAAATAGAGACATATTTCTGCAGAATAAGTTCTAATAAAGGTTCTTCATACTAGAAATTTCCTTGGTCCTTGATTTATTAAAGCTGAAGTCTACTGGAAGTTTTTGCCTGACTTCGAGTACTCTGCCTACTGGATATTGATGGACAAGTTTTTATACCTCATAGATATAGGAATCCCAGGGGTTTCCAGTATCTTTGTAGAGATAGATTTGGATGGTTCACCCCTCTGCCTTCAACCAAAGTGGTTTTATTAGTGATTTTTGAAAAAAAACTTACTCCTAGAAATAAAAGGATGATGATGATAGATGCACTATGTATTATTGGCTGGAGAATTTACAACAAATGTTGGGCATCTTGCTGTTAACTGACAGTGTACAAGTGTGTAGGTTTTGATGCAGCACCACTCAAAATCTGAAAACTCAGGAATTTTTTAAAGGCTTGTGTATCTATGTGAGATTCAAAATAACAGCCTGCGTCTGATCTGCATGCCTGAATCTTAGAATCACAGAAGAAAAACTACAGAGAAGACAGGACTAAATGAGTAGTTATCTGTGGCTTGTCTGTTTTTTATGATGTCACATATATGGTTATGGTTATTCATACTGAGGGTGGCAACTTTAGTGATTCAAGACTAACACAAGAAAATCTGTCAGCTCTAGTTAAACGAACATTGTTATTACCTCAGGTCAAGCAGATGGAGGGCAAACTTCTCTGTTGGATTCTACTGCTCTTTAATTAATGTCCACATTTGTTATGTCAACATGATGCATCACATTTGGTTTAAAGGATTGTTTTATTCCTAATACAAATGTCCATAGAACTGTATTTTCTGCATTTCAAGATTTGATTTGGAAACTGAGGACCTGATGTGGATGAAGATTCCTTCAGTTATATTTTGGCATAAAATAGTTAGAAGAAAATTTTTTAATACTTCCGGAATATTTCTTTCCTCTTTATCTTCTTATTGTTATTCTTCTTATTCTTATTCTTCTTATTAGTCTTCTTATTATTCTTTCTTCTTCTTAGCATGAGTATTTAACACATTACTAGGAGTAGTTTGCTTGTCAATGAGCCTTTTCAACAAGGAAGGGACATATTTCTTCTCTGCATCTGTATTGATACAGTTCTGACAGTGAAATAAATGGACTAGTATAATTTTGCATTAAGTAAAACCTTTTGTTTTGTTTTGTTCTGGATAAGAAAAAAAACACAAAACAAACAACAAGCTGTATCTTGTGAAACTCTTCCTTGGAACATTCTTTCTTCATGCAAAAAATCATGAAAATAACAGCAAAAGAAGGAAAAACACATAGTAATTGAACCATTTTGTGTAAATGGATGTCTTCATCGTAGATACACTTAAAAAAAGCTATATAAGCTGAACAAACACCTCTCTTTTGTTATTTGTTTTCTAGGAAGAAAAAGAAATCTGCTGGCTGTTGCCAAAATAATAAATGAAGAACCCTGATGTTTCATAGCACAGAGTGCTGTTCTCTCTTAAGTAGACCCATGTTTGCTCTCCAGAAAACAGTTTTTTAAAATGTTTATAAGCATTTAATATTGCAAGTTTTTTGCATTTACAAAGACTTCTGGCAACTATTCAGTAGCATCAAGGAATTATGTCTTGTCTTTTTCATTACTTCTGTGAGGTTTAGTCCTTATTCGACGGTTGTAATATCTGCTTTCAGAAGGGTTGCCATGTTGATTACCTATGGAAATGGACTGCAGACTGGCTGTGAAGGACAATTATTTCATCTAGAGTGTAGTCTTGCAAAGAGCTCTCCAAATGAAGTGAAAATTGGGAATTGAATCAGTGGAAGTTAGCAGTGCCGCTTTGCATGTGGTCAGTGTCTCCTGCAAAAGAAAAAAAAGTTTTAGCTCATATAGGGACATATTCTTGTCAGAATAATGACTTCACTTTGCTTCTTCTTTTGTTGTATTCTTTCGACCCTCCATGCTCCTCACCAAAGAGAAAAAAGGAATGATATAAAGATAATTTTAAAGGATCAGATATATCTGTCACAAAAACACTACTTTGTATGTTATATTAATAGAGTTGCTCATCTACATCAAGAATTTCTTTATATACACACACATATATATATCAAGATTTCATACAAATACACACTTTTCAAAACATAAATTAATAATACAAATGTTCTTTATGACTGTACTCTGACATAGTACTTTAGTTTGTTTACATATAGTCTGTTATTCTTGTACCCATTTCCATTCACTTCTTATCTGAAACATTCTGCTTTGAAGATGAAGAAACCTTCCTGGTAAGAGCAGGATTGTATTTGTCAGAAAGCAAGAGAAAACTCACTGCAAATTTGGAGCAGAGTTACAGGACAGTGAACAGAAACCTACATGTGCCAGTACAAACATATACCATAGAATCATCAAACCATAGAATGGCCTGAGTTGAAAAGGACCTTAAAGACCACCTAGTTTCAAACCCCCTGCTGTGGGCAGGGTTTCCAGCCACTAGAGCAGCTGCCCAGGGCCACATCCAACCTGGCCTTGAATGCCTCCAGGGATGGGGCATCCACAGCTTCTCTGGGCAACCTGTTCCAGTGCCTCACCACCCTCACAGTGAAAAATTTCCACCTAATATCCAGCCTAAATCTCCCCTTAGTCTAAAACCATTCCCCCTTATCCTGTCACTATCAACCCCTCCAAAAAGTCGCTCTCCCTCCTGTTTATAGGCTCCCTTCAAGTACTGGAAGGCTGCAATGAGGTCTCCCCGGAGCCTTCTCTTCTCCAAGATAAACAAGCCCAGTTCCCTCAACCTTTCCTCATAGGAGAGGTGCTCCAGCCCTCTGATCACCTTTGTGGCCCTCCTCTGGATTCGTTCCAAGAGCTCCGCATTTTTCTTGTGCTGGGGACCCCAGGCCTGGACACAGTACTACAGATGGGGTCCCACAAGAGCAGAGTAGAGGGGGAGACTCACCTCCCTCTCCCTGCTGGCCACCCCTTTTTTAATGCAGCCCAGGACACAACTGGCCTTCTGGGCTGCAAGCGCACACTGCTGGCTCATGTCCAGCTTCTTGTCCACCAGGACCCCCAAGTCCTTCTCCTCAGGGCTCCTCTCAAGGAGTTCTTCTCCCAGTCTATATGAGTACCTGGGATTGCCCCGGCCCAAGTGCAACACCTTGCACTTGTCCTTGTTGAACGTCTTTAAATTCTCATGGGCCCAATTCTCCAGCCTGTCCAAGTCCCTCTGGATGGCATCCCTTCCTTCTATTGTATCAACTACGTCACTCAGCTTGGTGTCATATGCAAATTTGCTGAGTGTGCACTTGATTCTCTCATCTATGTTGTTGATAAAGATGTTGAAGAGCACTGGTCCCAAGACAGACCCTTGAGGGACACCATTTGTGACTGGCCTCCATCCAGACATAGAGCCGTCGAGCACAACCCTTTGGCTGCGACCAGCCGAAGAATTCTTTATCCATTGAACAGTCCATCGTTCAAATCCATACTTTTCCAATTTAGAGAGAAAGATACGGTGAGGGGCCACGTCAAAGGCTTTGCACAACTCCAGGTAAATTATGTCTGTCACCCTTCCTTTGTCCACCGATGCTGTCACTCCATCATAAAAGGCCACCAGATTAGTCAGGCAAGATCTGCCTTTGGTGAAGCCATGTTTGCTGTCTTGGATTACCTCTTGGTCTAGCACCTGCCTTAACGTGGTTTCTAGGAGGGTCTGCTCCACGATCTTCCCAGGCACAGAGGTGAGTCTCACTGGCCTGTAGTTCCCCGGGTCTTCCTTTCTCCCTTTCTTAAAAATGAGAGTAATGTTTCCCTTTTTCCAGTCACTGGCAACTTCACCCAACAGCCATGATTTTTCAAATGTGATGGAGGGTGGCTCCGTATGACTTGATCCATCACATCTTCAGCTACAGAAACGTGAACAAAACCATGACAACCTAATTATCTTAAAAAGATGAAGAAATTCTGTCTGAGATTTTTTTTAATGATCCTGCAGGTTGACTGCCTTGAGAAATTCAAATATAGACCTCAAGTTGTCAGTAATCTTGGCTATGTGGACAAGCTTGATCCTTGTCTCCTGGTTTTATAGCAATATCTTGTATTTCCTTTCTTCCCCCTTCCTACCAGTTTTCCAAAACAAGCACTTCACAGTAAGAAAAACTTCACAGCTGCCTTCTCCCGGGATTTGAACAACATGAGATGTAGAAGAAATAACTGTTGTCCTGACAATTCAATGAAAATTCCCTGCAATACAAATCTGGTTTGGAATCATGACCTAGCGCAACATTCTCAGCAGATGAGGTTGTAACATATCAAATTCTTGTGAAGAGCATCTTTTTTTGTATTTGGTTCACTCTTGCCCACTATTCATAGCCTGTATTGTCCTGCCTAGGACATTCTACATAGGTTTTCTTATGTAATTCTTACAGACTTTTTATCATCTCCATACACCTTTAGTCCTTATTTACAATTTGACATGCACACACAAACTAATTCCTACATAATTAGGATATGAGCTGATTAGCATAATGAGCTTATGGGTTAGAATCAAGGACCAGTCCAGCAAAAGACATCTAGTTGTTGGGTCTGCTACAGGCGACCTGATCAGGGAGAACCTGTTGATGAGGCCTTTTTGCTTCAGCTGCAAGAGTTGTCATGCTCACAGGCTCTTCTCGTGATGGGGGATTTCAACCACCTGTATATCTGCTGGGATAACAACACTGTAGGCTGCGAACAATCCAGGGACTCCTGGAGTCTACTGATGATAAATTCCTGGTCCAGATATTAGATGGACTGACCCAAGGGGAAGTGTTACTAGACCTGGTGCTCACCAATGTGATGAGAGCATTGGAAAGGTTAAGACTAGGGGCAGCCTGGGCTGTAGTGACCATTCCCTCGTGGAGTTTGTGATGTTGAGGAATATGGGCCTGGCAAAAAGCAGAGTCAGGACCCTGAACTTCAGAAGAGCAAACTTCCAGCTGTTCAAGGAATTACTGGATGGGATCCCCTGGGAAACTGTCCTTAACGGCACAGGAACAGAACAGAGCTGTCGGCTTTCTAAGGACACCCTCTGAGAGTGCAAGAGCTCTCCATCCCCCAGCAGAAGAAATCGAGCAAAGGAGGTGGGAAACCGTTATGGCTGAGCAAGGACCTGCATCTTAAACTGAAGGAAAAGTGGGAAATGTACAGGAAATGGAAGCAAGATTGTGTAGCCTGGGAAGAATACAGGGACATTGTCCGGATGTGTAGAGATAGGATCAGGAAAGCCAAGGCACAGAAAAATGGTAAGAAGGGGTTCTACAGGTACATAGGCAGGAGGAGACAGGCCAATGAGAGTGTTCCCCCTCTGATAAATGACAAAGGAGAACAGGCTTCCTCAGACACGGAAAAAGCTGAGGTACTCAATAAGTGCTTTGCCTCAGTCTTCACTGGTGGTCAGGCTTCCCATGTCTGTCAGGACCCTGAACCTCTAGGTGAGGGTGAGAGGAGCAGAATCCCACCCACTGTAACAACGGAGCAAGTCCGAGATCGCCTCATGTCACTGAATGTATATAAGTCTATGGGGCCAGATGATATGCATCCCAGGGTTCTGAAAGAGCTGGCTGATGTGGTTGCCGAGCCACTCTCCATCATATTTGAAAAATCATGGCTGTCAGGCAAAGTCCCCAGTGACTGGAAAAAGGGAAACGTTACTACTATTTTTAAGAAAGGGAGAAAAGAAGACCTGGGGAACTAGATGCTGGTGAGCCTCACTTCTGTGCCTGGGAAGATCATGGAGCAGATCCTCCTAGAAACCATGTTAAGACACCCACAAGACCAAGTTTGCATATGGAGGTACAAACCAGAAGGATAGAAATACTATATTAAGTGAAACTTCAATACACCTTTTGCACTTGAGCTATCTTCATTGTATATTCTTCACACCTGTCCATATACTCTGCCTACTTCACCTTCTCTTTTTTTTGTCTTCTGGGAACATTTTCCTTCTAAGAAACAAAAAATAAATTATTTTTTATTTTAAAGCAAGAAACAACATAATATAGCTCATTTAATCAAAAAAAAATGTAGCTTGTCATTGCTAAGGCTTTAAAACTCTGTAGGTTCTGTATTGCTGAACTATTAATATAGTTCACAGGACTATATTGGTGAGATATTAAAAATGGGAACACAACATTCCTCAGAATATTTTTAATACAGCTCAGTGAATTATACTTCAGTTAAAAATTTTCTATTGCAATTTTAAAATTCAGTAAAAATATCCACAAGCAACCTTTGGTTGAAAACTGTGATTTCACAGAATCACAGAATCACAGAATGTTAGAGATTGGAAGGGACCTCAATTTCATATCAGTACATTACACAGATTCCAGGCAGAGACTCCTGGCTTAAAGAAAAATGATACTGTGTAAAAAAAATTGTCAGTGGAAGAAATCAGAGCCTAAGTACTCAGACAGGAGCCTATGGATTAAGGATGGGAACAGAGGAAGACATCTATGCCTAAAGAGGAATATGGGACACCAGGAAAGGAAATATGTTTACAGTGGATCTAACACTATAAAAAAAAATGTGCTGGACTACAAAATTATGCTAAACCCATGGTTTTTTAATCACTATGAGTGTGTAAACACTGGGCTTGTATTTAAAAGCAGTTTTTTTGAAAAACAGATTAAGAAAAAAATATGTCAAAACACCATATACTAAACACTGGGAGGCTGAGGACCTGCCAGAGATAAATTTTGTATATACAATAAGAAATGTGGGAAGAGGGAAGGGGAAAGGAAGAATGAAAAGGTATAAAAAAAAGCAGTTAGGAAACAGTAGGAAGCACAGAGGAAACTGAAAAGTGCAATTCTAAAAGGTGACTAACTCATCGAAACAACTAGATCTAGAACTTCCTAGTCTTGCAACTGGAACATGTTTATGCTATGTGAACTGTGTTTTTAAGAGGAAAAATAGTTGCGACTTTGACTGGAATAATGCAAAAGATGTATAGTTATGTATATAGTTATGTTACTTGTATCGATGTAATAGTTATGTTGCAGACCTTAAAAACTCAGTCAATTAAGGCCAACAAAGTAGAAAAATAAAAGTCAACAAGCTATAACCCATCAGTCTTCACTGAAGTCTTAACTACAAGGTCATCTGGAGAAGCAGATAAATGTGTTTAGGAACACAGAGAGCTACAAACGGTCTATTTATTTATTTAGTTTTTAAATTACGGATGCACCTATACATTGGTACTTTGGATGCCTGGAGCTCAATTAAAAGGTAAAAATCACAAAACCAAAAACCATGTTGTAGAAAGACTCTTACATCAGGTAAGACAAAACATCAAATCAAAGCAGCAGAGAGAATAAATTCCTCAATGTATTTATTTTAGAGCAACCTTCTCCTGTTCCTATTGCCCTACCTTGATAGATGAGAAAGCAAGGTATGTTCATAGAATCATAGAATGGTTTGGGTTGGAAAGGACCTTAAAGATCATCAAGTTCCAACCCCCCTGCCATGGGCAGGGACACCCTCCACTAGACCAGGTTGCTCAAAGCCTCATCCAGCCTAGCTTTGAATAACTCCAGGGACGGGGCATCCGCAGCTTCCCTGCACAATCTGTTTCAGTGTCTCACCACTCTCACAGTGAAAAATTTTTTCTAATGTCTAGTCTAAATCTACCCTTTTTTAGCTTATACCCATTACCCCTTGTCCTCTCACTACACTCCCTGATAAAGAGTGCCTCCCCATCTCTCCTGTAGGCCCCCTTCAGGTACTGGAAGGCTGCTATTAAGTCTCCTCGGAGCCTTCTCTTCTCCAGGCTGAACAACCCCAACTCTTTCAGCCTGTCCTCATAGGGGAGGTGCTCCAGCCCTCTGATTAATTTTGTGGCTCTCCTCTGGACTTTCTCCAACAGGTCCATGTCTTTTTTATGTTGGAGGCCCCACATCTGAACACAGTACTCCAGCTGGGGTCTCACAAGAGCACAGTAGAGGGGGAGAATCACCTCCTTTGACCTGCTGCTAATGCTGCTTTTGATGCACCCCAGCACACGGTTGGCTTTCTGAACTGCAAGCGCACACTGCCGGCTCATGTTGAGTTTCTCATCCACCAATACCCCCAAGTCGTTCTCCTCAGAGCTGCTCTCTATCCATTCTCCTCCCAGCCTGTATTTGTGCTTGGGATTGCCTCGACCCACATGCAGGACCTTGCACTTGGCCTTGTTAAATTTTATGAGGTTTGCATTGGCCCACCTCTCCAGCCTGTTAAGGTCCCTCTGGATGGCATCCCTTCCCTCCAGCGTGTCCACCACACCACACAGCTTGGTGTCATCAGCAAACTTGCTGTGTCCAAAAAAGATGTTAAACAGCACTGGTCCCAGTACTGACCCCTACGGAAAACCACTTGTCACTGGTCTCCACTTGGACATTGAGCCATTGACCACCACTCTTTGAGTGCGGCCATCTAGCCAATTCCTTATCCAGCGAGTGGTCCTTCCGTCAAATCTGTGTCCCTGCAACTTAGAGACAAGGATGTCATGGGACTGTGTCAAAGGCTTTTCACAAGTCCAGGTAGATGATGTCAGTTGCCCTTCCTCTATCCACCAGCGCAGTGGCTCTGTCGTAGAAGGCCACCAAATTAGTCAGGCACAATTTTCCTTTGGTAAAGCCATGTTGGTTGTCGTCAATAACCTGCTTGTTTTCCATGTGCCTTAGCATAGATTCCAGGAGGATTTGCTTCATGATCTTGCCAGGCACAGAGGTGAGACTGACCGGCCTGTAGTTTCCCGGGTCTTCTTTATTTCCTTTTTTAAAAATGGGGGTTATGTTTCCCCTTTTCCAGTCTGCGGGAACTTCACCAGAGTGCCACGACTTCTCGAATATGATGGATAGTGGTTTGGCAACTTCATCTGCCAGTTCCTTTAGGACCCATGGTTGCATCTCATCAGGTCCCATGGACTTGTGCACCTTCAGGTTCTTTAAATGGTCTCGAAGCTGATCTTCTCCTGCAGCTGGCACTTCTTCCTTCTCCCAGTCATTGCCTTTGCCTTCTGCAAATTGGGCAGTGTTCACACCCTAGTGTTTGGACTAAAGGGGCATTAGCTACTAAACAGATTGTTTTCTGTTCTTTAAGAATGGTTAATTAGGACCACGACTTTATAGTGTGGTTTTTTTTAAAACCATATTAACTATTAAAAAAATGGTCTTTAATTGTTGGCAAATATTTATTCTGTCACATAATATTCAGGCTATTTCCAACTCATCTTCTGCTGGTAAAGCTCCTGTGGGCCACAATATATTTATGAAAACAGTGTCTCTGTTGTGATGACTTGCATGATCCCTCTTTATCTGCCTGCCTTTATAGATCTTCTGTGTTTCTACGAAGCATTTATCATCAAATACAGTGCATACCTCCCAAACAACAGCCAAAACTATAACAGATCAATGGTTCAGTTCTTTCTTTATTGCAAGTAATGCATGTGCTGTGTTTCTGTGGAAGGAGTACTCCCATTTTAGGTACAGCCATGCAGTTTGCTACTACTGTGACAGAAGTATTAGCAGGAGTATTTTGGTTTATGCCTTGTCATTGTTTCTAATTCTAAATTCTGTTATTGTGCTGTTAGCTTAAGCAAGTAGGAAGACCCTGTTCCTGTTTCCAAAAAAATCCAGTCTAAGGCTCTGTTTCAGCAAGGTGGAAAAACATCAGTTTAATTTAGAAAATAAATAAATAAAAATTAATAAATTCATAGAGAGCTGAAGTAGAGAAGAAACAAGAAAAAAGAGGTCTGATAAAAACGTATACTCCATCCCTGTACCACTTCAATAGAAAATAATGAACAGCTACAGAATCCCAGAATCATAGAATGGTTTGGGTTGGAAGGGACCTTAAAGATCATCGAGGTCCAACCCCGCTGCCACAGGCAGGGACACCTCCCATTAGACCAGCTTGCTCAAAGCCTCATCCAGCCTGGCCTTGAACACCTCCAGGGTTGGGGCATCCCAGCTTCCCTGAGCAACCTGTTCTGGTGCCCCACAGTAAAATATTTCTTCCTAATATCTAATTTAAATCTATCCTCTTCCAGCTTAAAACCCTTACCCCTTTTCTTATCACTACACTCCCTGATATCAAGTGCCTTCCCAAGGAACAAGGAAGGGTTCAGTCTACAGTCTACTTAAGCCAGAGCGTGGCTGGTTAGAACTCAATAGTTTTTCAAAGCTTAACAGTTGCTTCTAGCTTACAAAACTTGATATCAGTGTTTTCTGACACTCTCCAGTTGGCTGGGAGATCCTGCAATAGTCAGGCTTTTGATAACGCAGGCTTATGATCATATGCCTGTGTAGACACAGTAATATTGTGCACTTTTCCCTGAAACAGGTAAGAAACTCATACACTCCTTTTTTCATCATGATGCAACACTGAACAAGTGTCATTTGTGAATCTTATGCTGGTAACCTTGTGTCTGTTCAACTCTCCTCATAAGTAATCTATGGAATATCGTGAAACAGCCACGCTTGATGTTTCCAGGCCAGGAATAGCATTTAAAGCTCCATCTTAAAAAGCACAGTCAATAGTTTCATTCCTTAGTCATAACAGTCTAGGGGGTACCACAGCTTAAATCTTGTAAAGCACATACATACAGAAAATAGAGAGTTTTCTCAGCAGGAAAATCAATGATACTTTTTTGTATTATTATTATATAAAAAAGAGGCCTAAAAAGATTTTTTTATACAAGTTTGAGAATGTTTTACTTTATCTCTTTTAATGGAGCAGTAAGTGTATTATTACATATGTTATAAACACACAGTCAACACCCATTCTTCTCAGGAAGCAATAGCTCTGACCTGAAGAGCTCTGTAATTTCAGACATATGCAGCCCTTTCTGAGACGTTAGAGATCTAAGGACTGCAGAAACTAAGCAATCAGCAGATTATCAGCCATTTGTTCACTGGAGGGTGGTTAAAGAACATTTAATAACATTAAATACATGTAAGCATTTTTCAGAATTGATGTCTAAATAAGTAACGATTAAATTAAAAAATTACTTGAGACTGTAGCACTGAAGTAAAATTTCAACTACAGAAAGTCAAAAGACACTTTACACAAATGGATGTTCATATCACCCAGTACATAACCAGATAAAATTCTTCCAAAGAACAGTGGAGACACAGAACCACCTACTTACAGAGGGCAGAGAGAGCAACTGAGATATCTCCTGCTGTGGGTGGTTCTCTGGAGAAACCTGCATCTCGAACTTGAGAAGCAACTTCGTGAATCTAGCCAGCTAATTTAACTAGTATGGACTGGAATCTAAAGTTGAGGGATAGGGATGCAAATACTCCCTCAAATGCTGTAAAAACAATTAAATTAAACTCTGTTATTGTACTCTTCCATGAAGAGTATATGCTGTAACTGTTTGTTCCCTTTTTTTTTCGTAAGAGAGGCAGTTTTGCTAAAAATACTGTAAAAGATATTTTTTAAAAAATCTCCTATGTCAGTTGCATTCTTAGCTTTGAATTTAAATATTTTTCACCAAAGAAAGCAGCAGAATAATGGATTTTTGTTTCCAGTTTAGTCCAAAAGAAAAAATGCCTCTTAAAAATTATTTTATCCTTATATTTCAGCCCTCCCCTTTGAATGCTTCTTTTAAAGTATTTTTGTATTCCTTCTTACAATGTTCTTCTTCATAGATGTTCTTCTTTTTACACCATACATTTTCATTCAATTTGCAAAATAATTTCTATCCCTGTTTTTTATTCATCCTAGCATTCGGTTAAAAGACCTTTGTCAAACAAATGAAGAAGTCTCCCTCTCCAGGCTGTATTTCACTGCAAGGTAATATTATCTTTTCTCCCCAAAAGTTATTTAGTGATTTATATGTTCATATATATTCAATTTGTCTGTGTTCATTCTTCTTCTCTTGCCAGTGTCTTAATTCAGAAGGGGCTGTTTTTGTTTTTGTTTTTGTTTTTGTTTTTGTTTTCACATCCCATGGTGTGACTACCGGGCAAATAGCTCCAAGTACAGGTTGAGACCAACGCTAGTGCTTGGATTGCAGTCTTAGCCCAAACTTAGTATACTTTCTATAGAGAAACACAAAGTTGTGGCACATTTTTTTTTTACTGAAGATCTGCTCCTCCTCCTATTTCTCACAATTTTTTTTTTCCACCGTATCCCAATCAGAGTCTATCTGCGGGGTTTTCAAGAAAACATTTAGAAGCTGTGTCATTTTGGGGTCCCAAAGCACACATATTTTACTCTACGAGAATATATACTACTTGTCTTTATTATAACTGGGTGTATGTGGGAGAAAAGGACACGTATTTTACCCACACTCTTGAACAGTTTTAAATTAACAAGCTTATCATTAGCCATACTCAGTCTGTTTCAAGACGTATCTGTCCTATCAGCTATAGCTAGAAGATAAATCTTAAAGACTGTGACACAATTTGCTTTTTCAATTTAAAACAGAAAGCATTCAATAATGGAACCAGATTTTTTCTTTATTAGGGGAAGAGTAATGCAGGAAAAATTAAAAAAATACTATCAGTAAAATGTTAAATTCAAAATATTCACCAGTCAAATCTCTTTTGCTTGACAAAGCTGTATACTAACGAAAAGTGTGTATAGTAGTGAAAAGAATGCATGGAGAGGAAATAAACTGTTTAGAGTCAGATTTGTTTCACATATTTTTTTAATGTTCTAACTATTCAGCTATATTTCCATCTGCTTATAAGTATATGGATATATAGAGAGAAAGGCCAGTGGTTTCCAAAATGGACAGAACAAGTGGCAACATGTATAGAATGAAGTCTTCCTGGAATACTGCCAGAGTGATGTTCTGTATACTATCTCTACGCTAAAATGCAGGGTTTTATTTTAAACACAGCACAGGTAAGACATTTGTGTATGTACCTTCTTTGGTTGGACAACAAAAGATTTTATATTTTTGGACATAATTCACTTTACAAAATTGATCACCTACCTTTAAAAATAGCATTATGGTAGTTCCATAATAGCAGAATGATTCCTTATGTACTCAAGCTTGATTAAACTGAGTTTGAGAGACAAGGATTAAATCAGATGCTAAATGAAAACTCAGGAAAATTATTAATTTTATAGCTATCCTTACATGGGTTATGTCCTCGGGCTTTATGATAAAGAAGAGTAAGTTCTTTAAAATGAAGAAGAAAATTAGAGGAATGAGGTAGAATATTTAGTTAGCTATATATGTCTGGAATTTTCCCATACAAAAGAAAATTATGAAAATAATTAATAGTTGCCCCTCATTCACAGAGGTGATATAATATCTCAAGCACAAAAGAATGCTCATCTCATGTCAGAAGAAAAAAAGCCTTTACATTTTCCTCTGATACAGTGCAAAAACTCTTAAATGCTCACTTAATCAATTTTGTGCAAAAGTTATTACATACATTTTCCATTGACAGATTTCTCTTTATTTTTCTCTGTCCTCATATCCAGCTTTAGTTATGGGTTTTGCTTACCTTCAGGCTGTAGTGGCTATCTTCATGCATTGATTACTGTTTTACATGTTGCCCACCACCACTGAATTTGTGGCCTTGTACAATTTAATTTGTGTTTGAAAACAAGAAGGCAAATGTATATGAAAAAACATTTCCAGTTACTATTGTTTAAAATTAATAACATTATCCATGTAACCCTATTTATTGTTACTAGTGTACATTTACAATTTGAATTCAACCTCACTGAGAGAAATATAGAATTTTCCAGTTTCTTGAGAAGAATGAAGTTACATAGTTAGAATATTATAACCTGCCACCTAAACCAAAATCCACCATGTACTGTAGTATGCTGTGTTTTCCAGAACATCCCCTATGTGGTATCAGAAAGGCAGATTTCTGTACCTCTAAAAATCTACAAAGACAGGAATATCAGATCGATGAGAATGTTTTTTGCCTATCATCAAAACTTTTTCATTCCTTGTCTTGAAATTACACTTTCTGAGACTTAAGATATGTATCCAAAAAAGGTAGTCAATTTAAGTAATTTTGTCTTTTTCTCTCAATGTACAAGGTCATTAATTGCTGTTGGGACCTTCATAAACCCTAGTCTGCTGATGGGGTGAGAACTCTATTGTTAAATGTATTATGGCAGGGCTGTCTTCGGAGATTGCCTGCTTGATTGCTTTGTAAAGGCCCAATGGCACACAGCAATTAAAATCCACGGACCTTTATAACTCTACTGATGTTTTATGGGCCTTTTTGTGTCCTTCGGTGTGGTTTACCATTTGTGTGTCTCCCAGTGGATCTTCTTTTCAGAACTCAAAGTGGGATTTTTTTTTCCAGAGTGATAAAGCTAGTTATACATCGTGTGAAAGGTTAATAACTATTTTCAAAAAGAGCATATGTTTAATGTCACAGGGTGAAAGTTATAGTAAAGAACAATTAAGTAAAATCACTTGTAATTTTCTCATTCTCTCCTACTTATATACAGTCCGTTAAGTTGTTAAGTCACTGGATTATTTTAGAATACAAGTTTAATTTAAATTAAATTATTGGATTTTTTGTTTGTGTGTATCCAGATCCATGTGGAATGAGAAAATGTGCAGTTCAGAGTGTGATCCCCAAGAGCTACTACCATGAAAATGCCTCTTCAGTTAGGTGCTGAGAGTATCTCACTTAAAGCAGTGCACAGAACCAATACACAGTGGTGGACCCATGAAGGAGTTTTATTCTCAGAAGTTATATAGCTTCATGTTGCCTCATTTAAGTGCTTTCCCTTAGTCTCTGTTAACAGTGACCCATGTAAGTAACGCAAAACAACTATCTAGTGAATGAGAACCACCTTTTTGGCGTGTCTGTGGTCTCATGGACACAATATCACTTAAAATTTTTGAAGCCGTAACTGATGACCTGTACAATCTTTACCGCTACCAAGCTTCACATTTAAAAAATTATCTGTTTTTATGATGTCTTATGAGATATTTGCATCGTGTTTTCATGGCAAGGAGAATTGACTTGCAAAATTTAGTGTATAATAGCCATTAACTTAGGAAACACCTGTGATTTAATGGACAGGAAAAAGCCTGTTATTAAAGGTAAATAACTAAACATGTCCTGGAGATCTCATAAAACTTTTTTTTTAATTAATTTCTGTGTGTGACAGAATAGGTACCTTCACAGAACTAAATTACTCAAGAATGCTTTAATTCTAAAAACAAAGATTGACAGAACAGTAGAAAAATAAAATGGAACAGGAGACAAATCAACCACTAATTTGTCTTGAAGAGGCATTTTAATAATGCAATAACTCACAATTACTATGAACTACTAAAACCAAATGGGTTTTAGAGCCTAATAAAAGGGAAAAGTCTGTTTCTATGCATTTTTATCTAGAGGACTACGTAAATATGAGGTACCTATGACTCGCTGATTTCCACATCACTTTCACAAATTGTAAATCTAAATGTAGTTTTCATTTTGTTCTCAATACCAGTCACTCTAGCCACCATGGACCCAGAATTATCTTGTGTATCTTCATTCTGCGTTATTGTAAGCTTAAGAGGATTTGATTGTCAAAGCAGACTTTCAGAGATTCTTGGTACAATTGCTCAATCACAGAGTTATCGTAACTGCAGACATTAATGTTTAAAATTATAGCTCAAACCCAAAATTCACCTGCAAAATACCTATTATTACCAGTGGCAAGCAAGATACTGATTATCAGAGGCTAGGGAATGTGTAAACAAGTGATAGTGAAGGAGGGAATATCCATTTACTTAAACCATTTGTATTTCATATGGAAATTAGGAGGACACAATGAATAAGGAACTTCACAATTCCAAAGTAACAAAGCCACTTTGTGACTTGGTCATCGTGGCTGAAGGTCCCTCGACAACCCAACAGTTAGTCGTTTGGACCCAGTTTATCTAAATACGTATTTGATCTTCTCATGTCATGACCCACAGCATGCAATCAAGTATCACTGTGTCCTTGGCTTTTTAGCTTCTATTATTCAGGGTTGTTTGACTATTAAGAGTGCTGACTGCCATAGAATATATTTTGTGATCATGGATCACTCTCACTTTAGCAAAGAACAGCAGTGCAGTGTCAACCCTCACAGCAGGATGTAGTTTCCACCCCTTGTTCAACTTTTAATAGTTGGGACTATATCTGGGAAGAAAATCTTTTGACCCTCAAAATAGTATTTGTTTTGGCCCTAGCAGTTTTCATTGTTAGGCTTCATCTCTGAGGCTTGAGAAAGAGATTAGACTCCTTTGTCCAGTTTTTGATAAGGAAGATTAAGCAGGCAGTCCAACAGCATATTTCGTCGTAGCTAAGATCCTAATATGTGTCAGAAATTAGAGGGTTGAGTGTTATTATGCAGGCAATTAACTGTCTCAGAATCTGACTTCTTGCAAAATAAATCTCTTCTGGCAAAAGGATGGATTTTTATTTTTTTTACTTTTTTTCTCATCCCTCCTTCCTTTCTTTAGAATGGTACCTACAAGTCTTTTCCCTATTATTTTGTTTGTTTGTTTATTTAGAGAAACATGGGATTTGCATTTAAAAAAATGCAAGACTTTATATTTGTTGCGATGAGGAATATAAGACAAATTGGGAACACAGATATATTTCATGAACTGAAAAAAGCCACCAGCTGTTCTTATAAAATACTACATCTGCTTTACTGACAGATTAATATCTCTTTCTTGCGTGTTGATTTCTTGAGTGCTTTCTGTGTTGCTCTTGAGCTGATTTTTTCTCTTTTTTTTTTTTTTAAATGTGTACCCAGCTCTTCACACAAAGCTAAATTGAAAGCAATAGAGCTCTAATGATTTATTCTCGGTGAGAGGATGACCCTCAGAAAGGCAGTCAATTTTTTCTCTGTTTGCGAATAAAACACCAAATAATAAACTTAAAGGAAATATCTATAACATTCAACTATCTTTCAGGTTTAAATATGTTTTCATCACTACATCATTTAGAATGCTTATATAACAGCAAAATACCCAACATATACCTTCACACACAATGTGTGGAATCGTGTGGTCCTCCCTCACTGTTGCAGGTTAAAAAATAACTGATCAGAAGGGTTTTAAACTATTTGTTCTACCAAATATGGATTACCTCATAGTAAAGAACAGGAATGAGTTAATGAACTAGTGCACCAGGAACCTCTGAGTCACATGAATCTAGAAAACAACTGTGAAAACAGATTTTCTGTCTGTTGGAAGGCAAGGCATTAGTGGTACTTACCATGTACCTTGATCCTCAATATACCCTTGTGTCTCTCAGATACACAGTGAACATACAGACTCGATGCATGAAAGCATGTTTGGTGCCTCACTAATGGGACTACCACAATTCAAGCAGAATGGAATAACTTTGCTTCTGGTAGGAAGAGAGCTCCAGATGGTAGTTACAATAGCATATAACGATAAAGATCAAGCATAACTCCTCTTAAAGTCATTTTCTTACATTGATCAAGGAGCTGAACCTTTTAAGCAGAACATTATCTGAAGACTTCAGAAGTATGAAGATTGTTTTTGGAGAGGTGTGGTGTCTGCAGATACGTGAGCAGTGTTCACTGAGTTCAGAAACCTGTAGCCTGAACTTCAAATTCTGGTTGCTCTAGTGCCACAGTGGTGACAGGGTTTAATTGGACCTCTGTGTTTCGATTCTGAAATTGCTGAAGGAAAACAACTGAAGTACTTATGCAGATGTTTCTTCCTGGTAATGAGAGGAATCTGGTTGGTCTAGTTTTAAATAAAATAACTGAATTAAAAGCTTTCTGACATAGATGATCAGAGATTGCAAGCCAAAGTCTTGAAATTATTTGACATTTCATATGGCAATCAAAATAGATTCAATGAAGCGACTGAGCTGTCCATTGAGGTCCTCTCCACCATGACATTCATTCAGGAGAAGTAACTCATCAGAGACACATTGATGAAATCAGCTAAGACACTGTGGGAAAGTATCCCTTTGGGGAAAATCAATGCACTTTGAAAAATATGAAAGTTAGTTTGTTGAGAAATTCTGAAGGTACTGGGAGCTAGACATAAAAGAAAACTGTGTTCAGCAGCTAAAATCTAAGTGAGGACAATTTTATGATGTAACAAAAAAAAGACAGTTTTTCTTGTATGCTATATGAGGCAGAAGCCGAAATATCTGTCATGTAAAACACCATTAAGGTAGTTATAAGAAACACGAAGCAAGAGTGGAAATTCTTGGAATTGTTTCCAAGCAAGCATTCGCTAGGTTTTAAGGGCTCTAATGATGAAGCCTGTGCAAAGAAACATTAAGTGGGACACTACTTACACTAAATGTACATTTGTGAAACTTCAATAAAAGTGTATACTTTACATAACCCAACAAGCTATCAAGTTTGTCTCGTGTATACACATCTGTTCACTGCAATGACTCAGATATACAAGGGATACAAACACAAGTTGGCAAAATCAGGATTTAGTTTCTTATTTTTTTCTGTATTCATGTCCTCTGATAAGTATGAAAAGTAGTGTTTGTTAGAGTCTGAAACAGGCTCCATTGCATTTATCTTTGTTACACGTTGTAATGCACTAGTTTTTACACAAGTGACCACCGTGGTGTGAGTGGTCAGCAAATGTAATATGTTTCATAACAAATTGTGAACAAAGCAGTTTTTGTTTTTTATTTAAATCTGTATTTACCTGCAGGAACTTTGAATGAGATGAGATCAGTCAACTAAAGTGGTAGAAGTCTAAAATAGTTTCTGTGTGTTTCATTTTTAATTTCAAATCAATAGTTTGGCTTAAAATATTAAATTTCTTTTAAGTCACAAACTACAAAGATGTGACATTTTAAGATAACATGCAGTGTTGTTTTGAGACTGATTTTTAATCTTTGAAATGGCCTAAAAAAGAATTATTTTTCAAAATTAGTAGTTTTACAAACATACATTAACATACACAAACATAATTCTGTGTTCTTGAAGTACTAGTTGGCTCTGAAATATTTCCACATTATTCTACTCCATAAAATGCACAGGTTAGGGAATAAGAATACAATATTTTGCCACATTTAACTCTTCAATTTCCCAATTCTTGTAATAATGCTGTGTATTTTATCTGTTAATATACACTATTGAATAAAATGTTTTTTCTTTCACACCTTTTTCTACTTATTTTCCTATAGTCTCTTGTCTTTCTTTAGCTATTGAAGACGTAAATGACATAATTTCATTAGTCTCACAGTGTGGCTGTTGGAGCATTGCTGTCCCGCAGTGTCTTCCTTCTTTGCCATGAAACATCTGTTAAGACACCAAAAACTACCCCTCAGAGTTTGCTACCAGAAAGCCACCGGCACAGCTAAACAGCTGAACAGCAGAGGGCTCTACAGCATGGTGCTTGTCCACAGCAGGAAATACCAAGTCTATGCTCTACTTTCAGATGTCATCTTACGCAATTCTTATAGGGCACTATAACAGGAGAGAGATATTCTTGTTAGGAGTCATGATTAATTAGAATATAATATAACCAAACACTTTTGGTCATGAATATGTGACTTTTGCTAGCCTAGCAAACATTTACATTGCTGTGTTGAGAGTAGTTGTAAGGCTGCTCTTGTCTTCACGATAGTTTTAGTTGCACAGAAGAATAAAGTGAAGGTTTTTATTCCTCACAGGTGTACACCTACAGATAGCAATTTCCAATAGACATTTAATTAGCAGAGCTGAGAAACAACTTCAACTAATTCCTTCTTCTTTTTCCTTTGTCATAGACTCACTCGTCTTTCAAAATGCGGTGAAAACTGTAACAACTTTAGTGTGTATTCCCAGCACCCTGTGATGAATACGGAAAGGTATCTGTTCCTAAAAAAATATACTTCAGAATGCTAAACAAGAATGCAAGACTATGGACTGAGAACAGAAAGTTGGTGTCAGTACTTCTTGTCAAAATTATTTTTCAGATGAGTCTATCTGACAGCCAGATAACCACCAGAGATTGACCAAATCTTAGTAAGTCTTCCTATCCAGAAGCAGAAATAAGGCGAAGTTAGAAAGGTTTCAGGGTAGTCTCATGTTGACAGCAAAACCAGAAAAATAATTAAATAAATAAATAACAATAAAAATATAAAATTAAATAAAATATTTGTAAAACAATTATAAATAAATACATAAATAATAAATAAATAAATAGAAACACCTGTCACTATTATTTTCAAGAGTTACACAATTGACTGCCAATAACAAAGTAAAAATGTTTCTTATTAAATGCAACGGTGCCTAAGGGATATTTTTATTTTATGGAGCACTTTAAGAACAATTCAAGTTTGCAGTCCAGTGGACCAAGATGTACAGATGCCTAGTGTTTTAAACATGACCACAAAGAGTAAATATGATTTTCTACCATACAAACAGTGGTATGCTCAAGGTCCCACTGTAAATGTATAATAGAACAGTGTGACATATCACATCAACTACATTATAGACCCCATTACTGTGGTAATTTATCAGTAAATGTATGTTATTCACTACTGACAACACTGTCAGCTTCAGGTACACAGCGAATAATAATAATAATAATATCTGAAAGGTTAAGGGCCTGTGATTTAGGTGCAGAGAGGCAGTTGGGTAGACTTGAAGAGACTTAAACACAGTGTTCATAGGTTTGTATGTACACAACAATCTACAGGTGCTAAGAACAGAAATGCCGCATGAATGCATGCTTGCTTTTGCATTACGACTCAGAGAGCAAAGAAAGATGAAGTAAAATACTGGAAAAAATAGCAGTGAAATTTTTGTAGAAAGACAGAAAGCGCTCATCTCATTTTATGTGGACTGAAGCGTACATCAACGAAATATGAGATCTTATGAGCAAGGTATGTACAATTGTTACAGAAACAGCTGTGATTTGAGATCCTACCGCTTTCTAGCATTGTCCCCTATGCTCTTGCTGCTGGGAGTCAAACTGATAAGAGCTCTTCATCTGCTTGAGAGCAAAGTCAGCCAGTGTAGCCTAAACAACTACTGAACACTATCTAAGATGAAATACCTGACTACCTTGATTCAAAAGAGGAGCACTTACATGATCCTCCAGGCTTTATTTGAAGACAGAGCTACAAACTGCATGAGGGATGCAACCAAGATTAACAATTAACAACCGATTTGTGGTCAGTAACATCTCTAGTCACCACAGCCAGTTCTGCAGGAATTGTCTGGCTATAGCCTTAGCTGACAGTCCACTATCATTCCAGATGCATTGACACAAGCCTCAACTGGCACTTTCCTTATACTAAGATTATATCCAAATACTCCCTTTTAGTCCATCACAACCATGAGATGTGGGTTTGTAGGACAACAGAATCACTACTGGCACTACAAGTGGGTTAAGACAGTGGGATTTCTGTGTACGATAGGCTTTGCAGGGGCAAGGAAAGGTACAATTTCGAGATGTGAGAATGATTAGAGGACCACAAGAAACAGGCAATTTCCAAGAGGGTTTAATTTGTCTGACAAGAGTTTGTGCATGGTGCATGAAGCAAGGCTATTTGTGTGTGTGGAAGCCAAATACTATCAGTGTGGCTAATTCACAATCATCTCCCTAGTCATTTGTAAAGCCTTACTGGAAGTGTTCATGAACGACTTCTTTCAATACAATATATACATGTTATTCTCTCTCAGCTCAAGAACTGACAAATGCCATTTGCTCCTACTGGGGAAAAAAAAATAAATTAATAAAAAAGAGGAAAAAAAAAAGGTAAAAAGAAAAAAAAACCACAACAGTACTGGTAACATTCCCAAATATGTGAAAATCAACAGAAAAGGAAAATATTCTAAAAGTTGCAAAAGCTGGAAAAACAAAGATTTTAAATGACATGGCAGTAATATATAAACAAGCTATTCCTTACTGCAAGTACAATGGAAATAGTGAATTACACGAATGACCTGGGACTTACATATTTTCCACAGATGCAGGCCACTAAAATACCTCTTATGCTGTGTTTATAACAGTGTCTGTTCCTACTTAGAGCTTTCTAGAAGCAGAGTTTGTGGCTTTTTACTGCTTTTGACTGACTGTCCAACTAGACAAATGGAACTTATTTCCATTTATATCTTTACTACAGTGATATAAGTGGGTTGGGGTTTTTTTTGAGACACTTAGATTTTAAAGGAAATTTGGCTGCAGCCTTCTCCAAGGTTTTCTATCTGCTCTTTTTTTCCCTTAATTCATATTTACCTGAAGTCCACTGCTTTGAAAAGTCATGAAAATATAACTGCACAAAGTTCTCCATTGACAAAGTTTTACCTGTTGAGGAAAGAAATACATAAACATATCTATATTCTATAGCACTTTTAAGAAAGCACCAGAATTAAAACAGGCAGACATTCAAGATTCTCCAGGAAACTCTGCCCTTTTACACTGAAGCAGCTCTTAACTGATGGACATTTCTTCATGAGTGGCAGACTTGAAACTTGACTTGAACTGTTCATCATGAAGTTTGCGGTCTTATTTTTGGTGGTACACACTGTACTTCCACTTACTTCTTAGCAGTGGTATCACATATTTCTTTCTAATTTTAGCTTCTATTTGTTTCAATCGTTATCGCCAAAACATAAACAAATTTGCCATGAAGGCAAGAAGAAAAATGTTTGAAGAGTCAATAAAAGAAAGGAACATAAAGACAAATTATGAAGATTCAAGCATAATTTTGGGGGTTGTTTTGTTCTGTTTTCTTTTTTGTTTTTAGGAAATGGAAGAAGGTCTAAGGAAAAAAATTTCCCCTCCTTTTTATTTTCATATGGGTTGTAGATTAAGCATGTAAGTCACAGTACAAAATCCTATATTTCCTTGCAACAGCTATGAGAATCTTTCCTAGAACAGTGAAAAAAACAAGTTTTGTTAGGACTGAGTCATAATGTAAAGCTGAGCAATTTTCTTTCCTTTATATGAAACTAAGAAATGCCTCATTAGGAATTCTGGACTTCCTTTCTTTTCCCAGCTTTGTATGTCAGCAGGAAATTTATAGTGTTGTCGAGTTTCCAGTGATTAAGAAGTCTCCCCGCTACTGTCATAGGATCTTAAGTGTCTGACTGATACCTGTATCTGTCAGCAGCCCTGCATAACTGGATCTTAGTGTAGCAGGGAGGGTCAAGTCATATTACTTGAAAATTTTGATGTGTGAGGCTTATTTAAGAATCAAGAAAAGATTGTTACTCTGTGTTCTGCACTTCCTAGAACACACTTCAGAACTAAATATTAGCGTGTAAACCCCTTGATTAAGTTAATGGAGAATTATTGATGGAAGCATGCAGTTTATTGAGGCTGTACCAACCCAACGAGTAGTTTTGGGTGGGTGTGAAAAAGACAAAACCAACCTCTTGTGGACCACAAAAATTGACTTGTTTCCTTTGTGTTATTCAAATAAGCTTTCCCAGATTGGCTGATTTCCATCCCAATCACCCTTCTGGGAGTCAGGAAATTACTTCAGTGACCGCTTTGTAACAGAGGATCCATGCAGTGCTTTTATCTGGCAAGTTCCATTTTACAGGTATATTTCTCTCTGTGGCTAGTAAGTGACAATGATTTCTATAAGGATGAACACTGTGTAGTAGTTCTTAAATGTGCGCTACCTCCTTTCTTCCCGGATGCCCTCGAAATTTCTAGCTACAGTATACTATTTACAAAACAGGAGATGTAAGTATTTCTTTATCCTTACATGGAAGCAACACAACCAGAATCTGTTGTGTTGCAACACAACCAGAATATCATGTCAGCTTTGACAAGTGGGGTGACAGCTGTGAGTTGTGTAGGACAAAAACGTATTATTCATTTTAGATACTAACATGGCCATGCTTAGTATTAATAACATTGATTATTCAAGGCTAAAGAATAAATTCTAGAAGCAAATAGAAAAGCAGTAGAGCTTCCCTGTTCCAGTGGCTCTTTGCCATTCATTAAATTCCTGTTGTGTGCAACCAGCTCAAGCTGGACACTTCTGCTGATGAGCATGTGGCAGATGAAACATGACTGTATATTCTTCTCTTCCTTTCCAGTTACTTATTGCTTACTCTGTTGCTTGTTCTATACCAGGAAAGATAGTTCAAGGAGAATATCTCCAAAGAGATTTGGTTATGCCAAGGTTGTAGCGTCTGCTATCAGTTCCCTCCCAGATGGTCTGTGCAGGTACCCATGTGCTGTTGTCCCTGTGCCCTTCTCTCCCTCACAGTTTTAAGTTGTTACTGTTTTAAACAGTAGGTACTCTTGGGTGTACCGAGGGGTCTACACAGCCACTGCCACATCCCTCTGTACCAGTCAACTCTAACAAAAAAGCAGTGGATGGATCTTTTTTTGTTTGCTTTTTTTTTTTTTTTTGCATTCCTTTGAAATAGTTTATGTGCCACTATTTTAGAAAACTTGCCTCATTTAGATAGGAACAGTTTGCATTTACTTTCTAGCAAAAGTCGTGCATTTCTGACTTCCACACCTTTCTGCTCAATCTGCCTGGCCACTCACTGATCTGCTGTATTGTGACTCATTTTACGAACACAAATAGAAGACTACATCTTCCTCTTAGAGAGCTTGAAAGCAATTTTCAAATGAACAGAATTCAGATAGGCAACCAGCATTCATTGCTTTCCAATGGACTGAGCATTTTATTGCATTTTATGCCTCTCTTTCGGATGTAATAATCCTGTCTGGCAGTACAATTGGCATGGAAGAATTCCTCAACAATATCTATTCTCAGGCCTTAACTCGTTGACACACTGTTGTTACCGTACACACCAGTTCTTACATCTTGACTATGAGTGTGAAGTAAGACAGGAAAGGGTTCACTCTACATGAATTTTCTAGGGGCCTGACAGCCCTGACTACATCCTAAAAAAAAAAAAAAAAAAAAAAAAAAAAAAAAAAAAAAAAAA